>JAOVYW010000093.1:6471277-6511850 GCA_025775045.1 Hiodon tergisus | reverse complement strand
CCGTTAGTAACAGTGATGGATCAGAAGCGCTGCTTCACAGTAAGCTCAATCATGACAAGTGATGGAGTGGAAGCTGATTCTTTGTGAAAATGTCGCAAGTGGGTCCCACTCACAGACAGGTAATACTGTTAACGGTATTTTCCACAGAAATAACCATTAACAGTATCCTAACAGTACTGCAGTTTTCCTCCTGTCGGTTACATACAAGAAGCTTCATACACAAGTAAAGCTTAATAGTCCTCTTATGTCTGAGTAATGCCCAAAACAAGCAGGATTTGGTAGAAAATTATCCCAAATGTCACCCTTACCCTGGCAGCAACCAGCTTGAAAACCAACTATCCATCTATTCAATCCCTAACCAGATGAAAACGGTCAAAGACCCACCACTGGCAACGGCGAGGACACTGACTCAAACGCTTACCGTGCGCCTTTCCTCGCACCATCACCGAATGAGAGAGCCGACCGCTAAGCAAACAGCTGCCGAGTCACCACAAGTTTACGGCTGCCCTCCTGCACTGGATCAAAGGGAAAGCCCCCCGGGGCGGGCCCGTTTTCTCAGCCGGGCCACAAAGAAAATAAAAGGTCGTGTTACAGTGCCGTGTAACCCCAGGAGCGGTCAGAAAAAGCCAACACAACTATTTGAGCTCAGGCACAAAAATAAATCCAGGGCCCCGGCTCGTTTATGAATGACAACTACATTTACTGCGAATTGACATCAATGAGGCACATTTTGGTCCCCTGCACTCCAGCGCAGAGGTTTTTTATTACATGCTGAGTCATTCATTATAAAGCTTCAATAAGATGCAGCTAAAGGTTAAATGGAATTCTTAGTGTAAACCCACATGCATAAAGTACCCACAGGGCTCTTTGAATGTGCACCCTTCTTGTGATGTATGTGAGAGGTATGCGTGACTTTAAACAAACCAAACAACAAAAGCGCCACGTGACGTTGTCATTTCCGGATGCCTGACAGGATCACTTCCAAACACTATGTGGGCGCGTGCCGCTGACTGGTCTCTTGTCAGCAAGAAACCGTCCAATTAATTATCTCCTGTTCACCAATCGAGAATACCGACGACAATTTAAGACCAGCCCCTGGCTTGGGTTCAGGATTTATACCGTCAAAAAATCAATGGCCGGGGTCAAATATCAGTGCTGTCCGTTACCGCCGGGATTATCACTGCTTAGCTCAGCTCAAAGACAATACGAGAGTTTAAAAAAAAAAAAATCAGGGCAAATTAAAAACAGTAATTAGACTTCAGCAAACGTACATCCAGACACTAATGTTCAAGAGCAAAACAAAAGGTTTCACTTTTTTTTCTCCACCTCACTAAATAACTGCTACAGGACAACAGCTTTCAAAAAAAATCCTGTATAGTAATATATATAATACAGGCCAAAACCAATGGCTGAACAATTTGATATTTTGAGTTTAGTTCTTCTTTGCTTAGTGGTTTTACACATTAAGTCGCACAAATATCAAAACTAAAAATAACTGTCTAAGATTCATGCCGAGGGCCAAGAGCCTTACACTTGATACGAAATGATGCATTTGGAATTAGCCTTTGACTAGGAGAGACCCCTAAATTTAGCCTCCTCGTACCAGCGTTGGTCTTCTGGTGATCTTTACCATTGTCTTGCCTGCCAGGCACAGCTATACATACAGGCAGTACACAGCAGCCCATGGTCTGGGTCTTCGTTGTTCTGATGCACCCTATTCAGATTACTAGTGTGACGGGTGTTAAAAACGTACTTCAAGTTCTAACGTTAGATACATTTCCACTCAAAACTAGGGTAAAGTGCCCTCCGACCTAACAAATGCACATGAAATCAGTTTGTCACACATTTCATATATTTCACATCTCTGGAAAAGGGAACCAAGTAACTAGGCTGAACTGAGGTGTATGTCCGACAGGTTAAGACTATATACACTGGGGTTTTTATTTGATTTTTTCCCTCTCGTCAGAGCAGGGATGACACTGCATCCTACTATGCCCTACTGTGAGGTCAACCCCAATAAATCTCACTACAAGTCTGCCATTGCATGGCTCACCGTCTTCAAAACTTTGCTAAAGGCAATTTATGACACTGTTCAGCCAAATCCCAAACGGCAGGAAATGGAACAAGTAGGTTTCCTGTAAGAGTAGCTTACGTGGGTCGCTTTGAAATGTGCCCACGTCATTCCGACCGATACGTAAGGGGAAAAACTTTTCAATAAAAAGACTTTCACCGCCTGGACACCGTAACCGCTGTCAGACTTCTGCTCAATCACATTTCCTTCTTCCATTTAAAAGAGGAATTTAAGGGAACCGAGAAGTTTATTTAATTAGATGCCGTTATTAGATGTTTTCTTCTCTACCTGACGCCTTCATTGACAACCGTCACAGAGACTTAAATCAACCTCAGGGCTCTTCTTGTGGTGAAAAAAATCCCAAGTCAGCAAAGTCTGCCTCCTAGTAACGTCATGTTGGGACTGTTAGTCAAGACTGAGTGTTCTGACTAACAGCGCGCCAAGATGAAAACTAATTGCAATGCGAGTGTACAGTGTGAACTTATAGAGTAGTAAGCGGTTCACAGTGCTGGTTACTCACTGCAGTGTAACAGACAACTACAATACGGTAATCCATTTACAATCCCTAACTGAGACAAAATAGAAATTCTTAGGACTTGTGATACCTTGCTGTGTACTTGAAAAGAAAATTAATGATGTGTTACGTTTCCTTTCAAGCAACTTAACAATAACAATGTCGTCGATGTATAAATAAAAGTCCTGCAATATCTACGAATTAATACAGTATATCTGTTTTGAAAAGGAAAAACCCAGAGAAAGTTATAGTTATAGAGCTCGGTACTATACAGTAAAGCTGTTATGCTACACGAAACTAAACTGAGTCAAAGCTAATAATCATATCTCTTACACTGATATTGATAGCCTTTTAATCGTCATTATGAGGAAACTGAAAACTTAAATCCTAAACGTCGCCCGTCGAACTGCCATGACCTGACTTCCAGTGACCCACGTCGGGGGAGAGACTTCAAAAACAAACACATGGCCGCTAACAGCGGAGTGTTTCTCCTGTGGCGGACCGCGAAAGCACCAAAAGCGGCCCGTTCCCGACTGTTCCATGTGTGCGAAAGTTGAAAGGGCTCCGGTGCTGAAACACAAGACGGCGCGGGCTTCCCAGAATGTGGCAGAGCCTCCCCGTTCCCCCATCCCCCCCACGCCCGCGCTCCCATTGCTCTTGTCCTTGGTATTTCTATCTACCGTTTCATCACTGAACCGTTTCAAACCAGCACCCGATACCATCCATGCTAAAGAGAAAAATCTTAACATCCAGCTGTCAAAAAAATCTATTTCCAGGCTGTTGTGGGTTTTTTTTTTTTTTTTACTTGAGACCAGTAGCACTCTAGTGAATGGGTGAAAGAAGAAAAAGAAAAGAAAAAAAAGGAAAAAAGGTAACCCTTGGACGTTTGAGAAAGTACCCGTTATAATACGAAATTCATATTAGCGGAGTTGTTGACATTTATTACCTGAGGGCTATTCCTGCAGGTCCTCTGTCCCAAACTTGTATTCTGAGGTGGGGTTGGACTGCGGTCGCCCCCCTGGGTAAAATAGATCTTAAACTGAGGTTGCCTTTTGTTTTGATCCTTCCTGATTTTGAAAGTGCAGCCTTGTGCAACATCATCCACGTCACTGCCGTGGCCCTCCGTTTCCGAGGCGTCGGCGGCTGGGCTGGCCAGAGCGGGGCTCGTGCAGGGCTTAACGGGCTGGGAGGCGCTTCTCTCCAGGCGTATCCGGGGGTAGCGCACAACGTGATCCCCCTTGGTGCCCGTGAAGCGTCCAGCGCTGGAATGTGGCGCCTGGTCCTGCTGGAGCTGTACCACCACCCTCTGTGCGCTGGCTCCGCCGTCAGAGGGCTGCACGGACCAGCAGCATGGGGCGCCCTGACCCTCCGGCCCGTAGGGGAGGATCCTCAACCGCTGCACGTCTGAGCCGTCCGCCGAGCTCCTCCGAATGCAGAAACCGCCCACGTTTATTCCGGCGGACCCCACGTTCACAACGCCGTTCTGACCGTTCTCGGGATTCACGCAGAAGACCCTGCACTTGGGCCAGGCAGGATCCGTGGGCTGACACTGATCCGCAGGGGGGTTCCCCCGGTGAAGGTTGGCAGGTAGAGAATGCTTCCGGCCGGGCTCGTCCTGGCCGGGGTCGGCAGTGCGCTGCAGGGAGATCTGCATGGAGGAGCTCTGGGTGGGCCTGGTCTCCGGCGGGCTGGAGAGTTGCGGGATGAACATGGAGGAGCTGCGTTTCAGGGAGGCATCGCCGGGACGGGCGTCCTCCGGGTCGGCGAACGGAGGGGGGCCCCCGTGGCAGGGCTGCGTGTGGAAAAGCACTTCGGCAGCCCCGTCCAGGTCTTCCATTTCGGGCGCCGTGTTGCTGCGCCCGGAGCCAAAGTACAGCCGTAACCGCTGAGACATTTTCACGTCTCTACCCAAGTCTCCAACTCTCCGACTCTGTTTCTCTCTCTCTCGTTACCGACCCCTCCCTCTCAGCGAACAGAGTGAAAGGAAGAGGAGCTCACAGCACAATAACAAGAGAGGCACTGCCAGAGAGTTGAGAACTCCAAGCTGCAAACCGCCGACAGAAGACAGGAGAGAGAGAGAGAGAGAGAGAGAGAGAGAGAGAGAGAGAGAGAGGGGGAAATGAACAGAAAAAAGTATCCCATCTGCCCAGCTGTTAGTACCGCGGGCTGATAGCGACAGACAGCAGAAATAGCCTAAGTGACAAGCCACATTCCAGGCATGATTGGATAAGGCCACCCGCCGCTCCTGCGCGTCGAGGTGAGGGTAGGGTGGTGGCGGTCACGTGATGTGCCCCCCCACCCAGCTGCTCCTTATCCATCAGGACGCCGCGTCCCCCGTGGGAGGGAGAGCGTTAACACCGCTGAGTCAGGCCGCACTAACTCCGCACGGCCGTAAATCTCTGCACACGTCCAAGGCGCAGGGGACACTCTCCACAAGACGCCATTCCCACCTCCGCTTCCACTGGGATTTACCCAGCAATTTTTAACTGATTTAAATCGCATATCACTTGGCATTTTTAAATAATAATACATTTTTTAATCTTCAGTGCTCCCGTCCTGAGAAGATCCAGCTCAGACCTGTGTGTGAGGGCAAGCCACCCAGATGCATTAAAAAGGTGTCAGGTAAAGCATGTCACACAAAAGCAGGACTGAACAGAGACAGAACTTTAAAGTGAGGGATAAAAGAACACAAGGGCTGCGGTGGTGGACGAGGAGCTCATCCAGTCAGTCGACAAAGCTGGCAACAACGCGGCCTTGGAGAGCTGCTGTGATAATGCAGGCTTTGTTCTAGCAGCCTGGGCAGCTGAGCGGCTGCGTCAGAATAACTTTGCAGAGTACAACGGAGCGTCAGCGGGCCAACGTCTGTGCGTCACAGAAAAATATAACGTAATAAAAGAAACCTCAGAGTGTGAGAACGTGAGCCATTGGCGGGGATGGCATTGCGGACGGGAGCGAGGTATGGCCGTCGCAGATGACTCCTTTGTTTGCCGTCGGAGGCTCATTCTGTGCATGACACAGTGCTGGTCAGCAGGTGTGAGCAGCAGGAAACACATGTGTCTCTCAGAGGCTGTAAGGTTATTAAAGCCAGCACTGCAGCCAGTGAGATGTTGTATTAGCACTTTGTCTGGCCATTACAGATCCACTTCATAACGCTGATGACTTTTTACTACAGTGATAACACACACACACACACAGGGAAAACTCTGAAAACTACAGTGATAGCCTGGTAGCCCATAAAATACATGCTCAATGAAACACAACTGCAACAATAACAGATGTCAATGAACAGCATGAGAGGTTCTAAAATTGACAAGCTACAGAAGAACACCTGCTTATGTATGGGGACTATGACAGGCCTTCCAGGGAACCCGATGTCATACTTCTCTAGTGTGTTAAACGGACTAATTCAACCATGTCTGCATATAATTGCAAAAAAAATTTAACCCTTAAAATAAATAGGAAATAAAGGAAATAAAACGGGTTCAACGAGAGCCAGTGCTGCATAGACATCTAAGAGGCTTTAGGGTTTGCGCACAACAAACTTCCAGATCAGACATGAAAAAATAAAATAAAAAGCCCGTAGGCCAGCCCTGAGATATTGATTCTGTGCCAAGACTGCTGTTAGAGTAAAGCCAGAACACAAAACGTCACAGCAGACAGGAGTCAGATTCCTTAGGGGCAGCGTCTCTCAATATTTAAAGGGGCACACACTACTGAAAACCTATTTTAAAAGAGGAATAGATCCTTGCTGATCTCAGTTTCACAATGGATTGTTGCAGATGTAAACAGACTGATGTAAAACGCCATACTCAGGGTGGTTTCAGGGCTGACTGCTGCTATAGTTGAGGACCTTCTGAATTTCGTAAGGATCGCTATAAATGCCAATAGCCAACTACAAGCGGTTCCATTTCTCAGCAAGGAAGGCTGCATCATCCCGGATTCAGTTCAGTCCTGTTAACCCCCTGTTAACTTTGGGGTTCTCCTTCCTGTGAGTCTGTGGCATGCAGCCAGGAGCCATGCCCTCGATCCCTAGAGGACACACCCAAGCACACACCCAGGCCCACTCTGAGCGACCGCGTTGGGACCGTTTATTTCATACGTCCACATTTTGCCATTCTCGGTCTAACTGTCGAATTTTTAAATCCGTTCCTGTTAGGGAAAAAGCTGCCGAAAGGGTTTTGCCGTCATCATAACCAATAAATTCAATTCGCATTTCTACCCATTTATGGAAGTTTATCTTCTGCATAATATTAATATTAATAAATAGAAATGAATTATTAAGACTTGCTTTACCTTACAGACTAAGGCTGGGACCAAAGCAAAACTCTGGCAACACACTAATAGCGCTTCACATGACTGTTTATGAAAAATAGAAAATGCTATAAAATACATTTAATTAAACTCGACTGGCGGTTTTGGATTTGGTCCGAGTCGTAGTCGAATACAGAATTAGTGCTGTCATATATAGTATAAATTTTGTATTTGGTTTTGATGAACAAAACACAAAATGATTTAATCAGAGCATGCAAAGCGAGTCCCACAGAAGTTCTAATCGGCTTAACGCGATTCTTACGTTTAGCTATATCGCAAAGTAGCGATATTCTAAAATCATGGCGAAAACCTCTATTCAAGTAAAAAGCCACGTAGAATAAGCACACCTTTTCTCAGCTATACGAAAATGAATTCTAAGATTTTTCCCCCAGAAAGTTTTGTTTTAGTCAGACATATAAATTTACAATATGCATATAAACATATGCAAACGCATACATCCTGAGACCACGCCAGATTTAGGGTAGGAATCGCGGCATGTAGTAAGTGCTAGGTACACCCTCCGACAATAGGCACGCTCACACATGCTTACCAGTCTATTTTCATCAAAGACCTCGAACAGCAGCCTGTGATTTAGCGGGCAGACCTGCGAAAACGGGAGAGCAAAAGTCACAAACAAGAAATACTGCGGCGACGAGAACGTCATCTGATCCCGAACCACTCTCCACACGTTTCACTAAAACCAAAACACACATGGGGAAGTTGAACAGATCGTACAACGATCAAGAAGAAAGCTGTCGCAGAACAACGTTATGCGAAGACGCACTGAACGCAATAAAACACTGACTGGATTTCTTTTTTCTCTCATCAAAACGCTGTCAGTGGCTGAGAACTAAAAGCTTCCAAAAGCCGACACTGCTGTCAGTCAGTGTCAGTCTCAAGCACGTCACTGTCAACACATAGCAGGAATAAGCCACATACATGTGAATACTACGTGGGCAGTGTTACGTGGGCGATACATTTTAAGTGTTTTGAAGATTGCCATAATATAGCGGTTAATCGTAAATGGTTTACGGTGCAGTGCAGAGACGACATTTCTGAGAAAGCCCTCAATAAAGCAGCAGCCAAAAAGAAGCGATACGGAAACTCTGGGAAAAGAACCCCAACACAACAGGGTGGAAAACATTCATCTGACCATGACTAAAGAGATTCAAAGAGATGTCATCTGTGAGCTACCAGCAGCTGGCAGAAACATCTCAACAGCAGAATAAATAGTAGTACTTTTAGTCAACGCTGCATATGCGATCGTTTATAACAACACTATGGGGGCTAGATTGGAGAAGGTATTCGGAAATAAGCACATATGAAACTTACGCAATAGGGTTCAGACGTTGATGTTTTTGTTTTGGGCATTCGTTTCAATACATTTTCATATACAAATGTTTGTTTCACAGTGAACTTGATCCAAGCATGCGTACTCACCCTGAAATAGAATTCCTCATTCCATTTGGGATTCAACGTCTAAAAAAAGAATTTTAAATAAAATGATCAATACACCGGATACAGCTTTCAAATGAAATATTACATTCAAATATACAAACACATATGAAATTCAAGACTGTGTGTGTTATCAATTTTATTCATTATTTAAAACGATGAAATATGCAGAGCTGCGGACCATCCAGCATTGCTAATTTGGAAACTCATGTGAGAGCCCACTGAAATGAAAGCACATGTACAGTGAGCATACAGTGGCTTTCAGGACACGTCCATCAGTAAAGGTCCATTAGGGGAAAACAGAAACAGCAGAAAGCAGCAACAATACTTCAACACGTTAATGATCGTGTTCATGACCAAACAGAATCATTTGTGAAGCCGCTTAACACACCGTCTGCTCAGTGCTGCCACCTATCTAGATCAAATCGAAAAACATTTCATTCAACTTATTCAGATGTTACATTTGAAGCAGCCGACCGCCACATCACACGGTAGGAGGAAAGGGCGAAACAGAAGTCAAAGAAAAGAGATGCAGAGAGACAGAGAGGAGGTGAGCGAAATAAAGCACTTCCTTATCAGATGAGCGGTGAAAACTACACATGCATTGGTTTGCCACAGATAATTAGAATTGCAACATGCTTAACTACATAAAAACCGAAACTCAAGAATATAAAGTTTAGCAACTCCAGAGTTGCTAAAACGGCTATGTTGAAACTCTGAATCCATAGCTACGTCTTAGGGGGGCGGTGATGGGTATAGTAGATAGGATGTTTGTACTTTTTTATAAATATATTTAGTGAAAATAATATGGTTCTCGTTCAGGTCTAGCACAACATCCCTTTTCAACGTGGCATCAACACAAATAAAGCACATGTAAGAAAGTACCTGGTAGTCAGTCACATTATTACACAGTAATTCACACATTATGAAGATCCTACAGTGGGCAATAGCGGGATGACCAATCGGCTAGCCGTTATGCTAACCTGGAAGCGTCTAAACGTGTCTATTGTCAATCATTAACGATGGCTGGCGTGTACAAGTGCAAAAGCAGCACATTGTGGAGGTCAAGGGAGAAACACGAATGAAAGTAGTCCAATTGCATTTAGTCAAGCTGGTCATGATCCAGGTAGTGTACCACTAAAGGCGTTAATTTAATACATCGCCCAACTCAAGCAGGTTCAGAATGCCTTACCTTTTTAATCGTCTTCGTCTGAACTAAGGCAAGCTCTCGGTTTTCATCAGCGACGTAAAGGGAGAGTTTGACGTAGGGATCACTGCAGACAAAAACAAGAGCGGATTTTGGGGTCGAGAAGGCAAAGTTAATGATGCCCAGCAGTTCTGCTTTCCCTGAAGGCAAGAGGCCTGTGAACCGTCTTTTGACAGCCGTGTGAAAAAGGGCCAGGCACGCCCCCTCCCAGTGAGTCGTGAAAAGCGCTTACGCAGCGCGAGGGTGATAACGCAGGCCAGTCTAACCCTCACGGGCGACTGCTTGACTATATACAAGAACGCGGAGAAGCTGGAGGTGCGCGCACCGTTTACATCGCAGGGAAAATGGCTTTTAGACCTGAAATTCAACCTGGGAAAGGGGACATGAGAGAGAAAGTGCTTACGGTGGTATTCTGTGTCGGCCTACTAAAACAAGGGATGGCAGCAGCTAGTCGACAAAAACCCAAGAACCAAAAATAGAAAAACAAGTCAGGTTTTAGTGGTTTGCTCTTCAAAATAAAAACTAATCTCCCGGGGTCTCACAAGTCCCTCTGGATGTCAGCCGCTGTGCTCCACTCCGCATGGAAATTAAGTATTGGTGCACTTTACGTTGTAGTGAAATATGTAGCCCATAAAGAATCTGAAGAAATCTCACGGTGAAATTCCATTTCAAAGAGCAGCCATATTCCCCCCTCTTTGCCTGCCCCCAGTTTTATTGTTTTGGCTCAACACGGAGCCAAGTACCTAAATGAAAATGGGATGGTTCAGAAAGCAAAGCAAAGATTTGCTAAGTCAACAACATAGCGTACACCCTCGGGCATTTACAGAGGACAGGAGTCCGGTTTTGCAGATTGCCCTCTACTTGACTTTAATATAGGGGGCAATGGGGACACAGCTACCATCAGTGGCTGACCACGGATTATGTCTTCAGCGAAGGACACCCCTAAACCAACGAGATCTTCACCCCCTTATATTAATACAGGAGGGCGCTAATCCATTGTCCTGTCCGCTTCATTAACAAAATCTCAGTTCATATTTTTTTGTACAATTCTAACGAAGTTGATGGCTGAACAAACGCCGTTACCTGTTCTGATTACTGAATCGACACGACGTGTGGACACAGATACAGAGGCGCCTGTGCAGTCTTTATGTAGTCGCAACGTGACCCCAGGAGCACCTAGCGCACTTAACATTCGACGGCGATCCCAGCGTAAAACTTCCAACCCTAGTCGCTCCAGATCTTCTGCTAACACGTCGCGATGAAACTCCCAAACAGAGAGCGTGCTAGACAACCTGTGGTGTCGTTTACACTGTAGTCCAATGTCGTCTCTGCCCAGGGCAGATATTTAAGTGTTACATACCCACTAAGTGACAGCATATTGATCCCAGAGGTATAATTTCCAAAGCTACACTAAGTCGACTGGGGCCACCTGAGTCTGTCGTTACGGTTGATGACCGTATCCCCTCTTCATCCGACACAGCTGCCGGACCACATTGGCACAGTTCAAAGATAGGCCTATAGGCCAGACAATGTCCTGGTGTTACCTCGTCTGGGCTCCTGACATTGTCCCCCAAGGAAATATTTCCACACACACACACACATTTTAGTTAGTTATTAAACCTGCTAGGATCCTATTATCCCCCGCCTTTCTTCCATTTGATTTTTGGCCAAGCAAGCCATCTAATACTGCACACTGCAGTATTTCTATATATCAATATTTGCTATATTAATTTCACACTATATAAATAATTACAGTATCAAGTGGTCTGTAATGATTTATCGAAGCAATTGAACGACTCAGATCTGAAAAAACAAAAATAAACGTCAATATGGACATATTCTAAGCGTCGACAGAAATCCGAGAGTACCCTACACCGTCGACTGAAAATTCTGACCGGAAAAAGGGCGGTTCTGCAAATTAACCACAGGCTACGTGTGCTCTACACTGTGCCAAACAGAACAAACTGGACACAGCAGTACAACTCCTATGCAGGAACGAGACGAGAGAGAGCAACCTTTTTTTTTTTTGTTCCATCTTCATGACTGGTTAAAGTCTCCAAGATTCCTCCTGCGTCTAATTAGGCATTTTGCTGGGATTAATCTTTCTCCACTAAACACGCACAATGTGTATTTGAGCTGCAGACCTGGGATTTTCAGACGAAAGCGCAAACGGTTACCACAGACAGAATAAAATCATTTTCAAATACAGCAAGTATTTGTATTTGTAGTATTACAGTTCAGCCTTCCTCTCTCAATGACCGTTAATGTGATGGCAATTGAATGAGGTAACAGCCATGCTTACAATTTCAAAGCGCTCATTTCTTTGTGCAGAAATGATTCCACAGAAAAAAGTGTGTTGAAGGCCCCCGCCAAATGACTGGCGAGAAGCACCTCAGGTACCATGGCGATGGCACTCTGAAACGTGGAGCTCTGAGTGTAAGCGGGTGTTGCCAGGACAACAGACCTCTTGGCTGCTCTCCACACAGATCCTTCAATGTGGGGCTCTCTTCACTTGAGCGGTGAGAACAGGGAGATAAACAGAGGACCACTGAACTCCAGGGCAAACGGAAACAAAGACCTCCTCTGCCCCAGCACTGGGATCCAGACCACCTCCACATTCCATGTGTGGAAATGACATGTTACTTAATCCAAACTCAGCCTCGATAAAAACAGCATTCCTCAGGTACGATAAAAAACAAACAAGAATCTGGAGAATAGCAAAAGCTAGATGCTACATGTTTTTCCTATACTCTTGAAGGGAGGTGGATGTCTTTTGGGCCAGGCGGGATACACAGCGTCAGCAAGATCGAACATCAGATTACATTCGCAAGAAAGACAAGGACACAAATAGGAACACAGAACATTACCAGTTTCAGCTGCACACGGACCAACATACGAGATACGCACCAACAAACAAGCTTCATATACACATAGATCTTAGATAACCACAGTGAAACAGCAGCTGCTAAATCGCACCTGATATGTGGGCATTAAGATTGGGTTTTTCCCAGGTAAAACGTTCTTATAGATTACACTCTTCTGAGATTAAAAGTCTGGCAGTGACACACGCACACACACACACACCTCTGCCAGCAGGAATTACCAGCTCTACCATGCAATTTGCTGACTTATTACTAAGCAAACCTTTTGTGTAAGAAAATGAAAGGCCACCGCCTACTTGGCCAACGGTTAATAACAACCAGGCACCAGCAAAAGTGTCAACAGTGATGGCTGCTGATCAGAACCCCTTCTCTGCATCTGGTAGTCTGCCTTCTGCAAGAAAGAGCTTGGTGGAGCTCAGTCAAAACACACGCAAACCACTGATGGTAATGTAAGATGATAACAACAACCTTGACACATGTAGCTCATTGGCAGCAGGATGCCAGGATTACACGTGCACGCACACGCACACGCACACACACGCAGCCCACATGGACTACTCGAAACTGGGCTTGGCGTAGTGTGTTCTTATAGAAGCAAGCCCTGTTTTTGTGTTCTGCAAGTCTCAGAGGGAACACGAATTAATACACTCATTCAACAGAACAGAGATTTATTTCACAAGCAGAGACCCTCTCTGTCTCTTCAGAGAAGCAGTGCACAGGAGAACGTTTGTCGGCTGTATATACAAAAAGCCAGTTATGACTCAAAGATCCTCATAAGAGTCAGATTGATAAAGCTCAACCACTGGCCAATGTGTTCCCACGCAGTCAATATGTCAATCTGAGCATTTTTCCAATTGCAGATTAAAAATGACATTTTCTAATCCTATAGATAAAAATATCTTTAAAAAAAGGTTAAATTTACACCTTGAAAACGACCCTCAAGAACTACCTTTGAATGCTTATGCAAGCATGTTTTAATTTAAATAAATAAACCGTGCATGACTGGAGTGGGGGACCAATCAATGATTAGCACATAATGAATATTGAGATTAGCCATCTGGAAACGGCACCAGACATTTCTTAGCTGTGGCAGTACCAGAACAAAGCCATTCACATTCCAATGTTACTTCTCAAGATGACTCCAAAACACGCTTCAAAATAAAGCATTTAAAAACCCTAATCTATAAATATGCCAGCCACCTTTAGAGGAAAATCGTTAAGATTTAAAAGGAAAACTGAAGATCTGCACTGAACAGGCAGCGACTCTGGTGCTTCAGCGTAATTGGGAAAATGGATTTCGTCCCGGAACGTGATACAACAATCGAGCTCCAAATGTCTTGGCTCACACTTTGTACATGTCCGTTTTACCAAGGGCAACCATAATTTCGATTAGCGAGTGTTTTAACTAAGCAGTACATTTTTAAATCAGAGTTCACTTCAAATTGCACTGTCAAAAACAACCAGCATACAACAATTTCAGACTGAATGAGAAGACAATTAAGTGCCCTCTCAAATAGAGCTATAGGAAACCACAATCACTTGTTTTCTACTTGTATCAAGATACCTGGGTTTAAAAAGCTGCCTTGTTTTCCATGACTTGGCCATGCATGACTCAGACTGGGATAACAGGCCCACCATTGACTCATCACTCTGACTCAGAGCTCGAAAACTGGGGATTACACCACAACACCATGAGTGGACAATAGATGAATACCAACTTGGAATTAAAACTAAGGAATAACCTCTCATACTGACCAAAACACAGTTTTTTAAACCTTTTTTGGAGAATAAATAAAATCTTTTGTAAATAATCTCAGTAGGAGGACTTCAGTTTACATCCTACACAGCCTTGTTCACCCAGTCTACTTTGCTCCATTGGGACAATACACTTGCATTGTTTACAACTCTTAATTGTTGAAGTTGAACCCATTGTACAACTTCTCGGAGCGGTACTCGCTAAACGACTTTTTCGGCAATTATTTACCAGCGAGCACGGAGTTTCCTCTCTTAAAGCATCCAGGCACTGCACTGCACAGTGTGTAGACTGAACGGCAGGTCAAACGAAGAACAAGTCTGTCAGACGGGCTAATCGTTGGCGGTCAACATTAGCAAGGTTCCTAATGTAACCGACAGTGTACAGCAGCGGTTTGAGACGCCCGACCAGAAAGACGCAGGTTAACACCGTGACACGTGCCGTCCTTGAGTGCAACGGTCCTCCAACGAGAGCAAAACTACAGGCAGTACAAACATGGATTTTAATTCACAAAAGAGATGTGTTGGTTGGCTTTTCTCTTGGCATTCTGAAAACTTAGCAATCAGTCAAGCGGATAAATGAGCAGCATGTAAAATACCACCGATGAGTAATGAATCAGATACAAGAAAAGATCAGATAAACACTCTGACAGCTACCCTAAAAGGACTGTCATTTATCCAGGGATAACTACGGTTTGAGAATGTCAAATGCATGGGTTACACACACAGTTTGTGTCAGCTGCTATCAGCTGGATGATCAGCGTGAACACAGTGAATGCACGGCAGCTAATGTGTTTTAGAAGAACAGAGGTCGAGAACAACAGTTCACAGTACTCCTTACTGGATAATAGGCCCCATTATAAACACGCAAGCCAGGGCACTTACGTTTTCAACACTCCTTGACAACAAAAGAGACGGCTTTGTGCAAATATTTTCCGCCAGTGAAAACACTCAGAAAATTAAACGTACATCATTAGCATATGAAGAAGATTTACTCTCCGGCCTACAGCGACATGAAAGACTGAGCTATCTTCCGGGATAGGAGACAGGGCCAGCGTCAGTGAAAACTCACTTTAGGGAACACCGCGCGGTGAACAAAACGCAGCATTAAAGCGAGCGGCGCACCGATTCTCTCTCTGCTGACCTACTTTACGGGCTTTCGCTCATAGCCCCATATTCTGTCCCCAGGAAGGCTTCTGGGGATTGTCTCCCCACCAGACGGAGGAGGAGGAGGAGGAGGATCTCGTCGCAGAACAAACCAGTGCAACATCTATTTTTAGGGGGAAATTACACTTATCATGACCCACGATCCGTTCCTGCTTACAAGACAAGATTGGGATGTTACGGGCCACACACCCCTTTTATAAAACTAATACACAGAATTAATTTGTGGATGATTTTCTTACTGTAGAGGAAAAAGACAATCAACGACACTTCCTGCCAGAAATTGTTTTCCGTTTCAAAAAGAATCTAATCGGCTTCAAAAGGAAAAGAAATCTGATGACTGATCTTGAAGGGCCCGCTCACATACAAGTTTTCCCCAGGAATTGTTGTGGATCCGTGACTAGTCACGTACGGTGCCTGTGGAGAGGGCTTTGTGGGAGAGATTTAGTGAGCTTTGTGGCACTTTTGTTGCGCAGAAAGAGAGTGCTCTGTCTGAGTTTTAGTCCTTCAATCTGTTAATGTTCGGTCTGCACCCCTCCTCCCTTTAAGCACTGCCTGACCCTGGCTGGTTGGCTACAGTATTACCCATGTTGGTTATTACATAAATTTCCCGTACATCAACATACGCAGTTTCATTAGATAGCATATGAATGTCCCGTCCTTACTCATTCTCATTTCCATTTGTTCCACTGCTTCCAAACTTCCACTGCTCTGGTTTAACAGACAAGCTGGAACCGCAAGACCAACATATAATTTCCAAAGTCAAGCTCGAACCAGGAAAAACACAGTGCTTTGTGATACAATGTCGCAGATTCGAAATGACTGGGCACTATAACTACAAACGCCACCAACAGGGCCCTTTCCAACTACGTGACGTTTGTTTAGGTACACGTACCCATGTGCGGAGGCCATTTGAGAGGCATAATGCTTTTGCAGGTAAGCTGCATCCCTCTTTGTTGAACGACGTGACTAAGAGGCTGTAGACTGGGGAGTTCGGGAAACACGAAAAGACTGGGGACAGCCAACATGAAATTGTCCCCAGCCGAATTTCGGGTAATGACCAGGAATGCTGACTTTTCACAGGACGTCAATTTTTTCCAGGAGTGGCCGACAGACTCTACGGTGCAGTGGCAGGGTCAGGGTGTAGAGGCCCCACCCCCATCACCTGCACAGCTCCCCAATTACCTCACCCCATTTAGATACAGCTGGCTGCAACCTCACAATTAACTTCAGGATTATAAAAGGGGCCAGACATGGTACAGAGGTTTAGAACAGAGGTGTAGTCCTGTGTAGGTGTTCAGTCCTCTCCAACAGCACTCCCACCCTATACTTAAGTGTGAAAGTCCCATTTCACGCTGGTACCTGCACCTGGCTCATTTTAGCGATTCCAGTCTCCCAGGGTTTATGAAGATGCGTAGATTGGGATGGTTGATATACTGAAACCAGGCCTACAACCAATGCTTTGTTGTCTAAAAGGAAGAAAATGTCTTATACGGCGTAAATAGGTCAGATTACAAACTGATAAGAAACAGAGAAAAACGGTAATATGTATACGGTTACGACTTCAAAACGCTACTTTGGTAAATAATTTATTAGAACCATCATGTCAGAGGGATCATGCCATTAGCCCCATGCTTATAAAACACATACTATTCATAGCAACTGACAACTTAAATTTCCAAAGTTCCCTCAATGGCAAAGTCCCGGGACCTCCAAGCCCTTCCGGGGGCCTCACCTGGCTCCGATGATGTCTTTCTTTGCCAGATCAATGCCTGCAATAACCTTGACGCGAAGAACACGGGATTCATCCTGTGAGGGAAGAGGGAAAATAAGACCGCCTGATTATTGCATTTCAGTATTCAAGGGTTACTACAACAGACAAGGTCACTTTTTCTTTTTTCTTTTTTTATCTACACGGCTCAAAACCATCACTGTGGTGAGTTTCCTGCTCATCTTTATTATAAAAATGCCAATACCCCATCTCTCAAATATCTCTCTAACAGTGAATTCAAACCACAATTAATACAAAATATTTTATAGGTCTAATGATAACGTCCCTGATAATGCCAAAATTAAAATCCCTCATTTCTAGTTCAAAGATAAACATAATTCTTAAAAAACAAACTTTTCTTTGTACCCCTTAATTAATTAGTTCATCCAGTAAGCATTTCCCATGTTAAGTGAGACTGAGTGGCAGCCTAAAAAATAACTGAATCAGCCACATTTTCAGTGGAGCAGCTGCAATGGCCATGCTCATTACTCCATAACCACGTCACTGTGCCAACCGCCACCAAAAGGAAAACGCTAATGTCCTTGCCACTGGACAGACGTTTGAGGTATGACGTCGTCATGAGGTATGATGTCAGTGGGTATGGCAGGAATACCATCAAGACGCGGTAGGAATATGCAAATCTGGAGCAAGGGTGTTTTGGTGAGAGCTTTTGTTACTGGTAGCTTGTCAGAGGAATTCCTGGGCAAGACCAGATGGTTTGCCAATTTAATTTCTAGTGACATAAAAGGGGATCGTAAGCACCAAGTTTTTCTCAAATAACCCTCCCCTCCCCCAAAAGGACACTTGCTCAAAATATCTTTTAATATCAGAAACTAGTAAATAATAAATAAGCTATCAAGATCAAAATTATTATAAAATAACTTGGACAGTATGAAAAGTCTCCTGGTTACACTCACATAACCGCATGTAGAGCAATGCTGGTCACAATTTAAACAGTCACCCCTGACAGTGATGATCTTAATGTAATAGCAGGACATCCGTGGTACTAATTACATCATGTCCTGTCAACTTGCTTAACAGGGAGGCACGCATCAATGCCAGAGTGAAAAAAACATGTTCCTTCGCCAAACAGAATGCTCTGCTGTCCTTTGCTGACACTCTCACAGCATGGAAGAATCGCAACCTAATTTCTACCTCTTGGAACCTTTTTTGCACATATTAAATATAATTAACATATAAAAGTTCAGTTATGGTTTAAACAAGCTGTGCTCTGAATCACTTTAAATTAGAGGCCTTACCAAATGAATCCTTTAAATGATCTACCTAAATGATAAAAGACCGTTAATCATAGAAGAACCGCAAGTACCCTTTAAAAGATAAATCTGACCAGCAGAACACTCAAAACGGAGGGGAGAAAAGAAATATATGAACAAAAGGGGGAAAAAATTACACCACTGAAATGAGGCAAATTATGCATTCCCATTAACAATTAACAGACAGAAATAAAAACACAGTAATATTCCACGCTTGGACATTCTCTGTTACTTTCCACTGCTTTCAGAAGATTGCTTAACATGGGAATGGAGCTTATCAGCATTTACTAGGGCCAAAGTGCGGAGGCAGCAAACTGTCAGACACTCTTTTACATCTGCGCGGCGGTGGGGAGGCGTGTGAAGTTTGATCAGCAGAGGAACGGTTCCCTGCTTTCTGACCTTGGTGTGGGCTCTACCTACACGCAGACTCCCGCTCTCATATTTCACCCTTCCCGATCCCCTGAACAGCATACGGTCGTGCCGCCTTTTGTAGAACCCAGGGCCCAGGACAAACTCAGGTATCCGCATGCACGGCAAAAGATATAAACAAGCTAAAGCTCCTAATTTATTCAATTTTTCTTCCTCAACTGCTGTGCAGCACACTACATAAACATCGTTCTTAATAGTCAGTTAAAACAAAACAACAACACATGAAGCCTGAAGAAGTTTTGATTATAACAACAATGATTATGAAACGGTTTGTTGATGTGGTTCAATTATGACACCAGTGTTAAAAATATTTTTGTTGCAGGTGGTTTGCGTATCTTTTGTGTATTTCAGCAAATTAGGGCACTTAACATACCAGCAGGGAGTCTATTGGCAGGAACATAACTGTGTCGTTTAACCTAAAAGCCTAACTGAGTTACAATTACAGCATAGCCATACAATTATATATACGTTCATGAAAAGGTTCAGGAACAGGAACCTTGCCAAACACTGCACAGGATTTTCAGGAAATGACGCAGAACTTCCTCCACTGAAAAAAATAATGGCATCCTCTGGGAATGCATTGTAGCGCACATGGGGATTCATGAATGCGGCAGCATATTTTGGCCTCTGCCAGAGCTCCAAGCTCTTCAGCAACACGATAATGCAATTGGCACGGACGACTGGGGTTCGACTCTCAGCGCAGCCTCGGCTTTCAGCCCGTTCTGTTTTACTGCCGTTTGTGATTCACACACATCTCCATCCTTGTTCGGACACTCTCAGCTGAAGTAGGTGTAGGAGAGCGCTACATCTCCATCACCAACAGACCTACCGCCATCGGAAAACTTTTGTCACGCAATTAAGACAGTTTTCTTCCTTAAGCTTTCACCATCCCTGTAATGGTGTCGTATTGCTAGCTGCCTAATTACTGCACCTCTTACGCAGCCATTAAGTGCAGATTAGGCTGACGGGCAGGCCTTCAAAGACAAACCATAGCGAACACAGCTGAGAACTAAAATGGGCCGTTTCATGAAAACTCCAACCATCCTAAAGTCCACTGAACAGTCATTGTAATTAAATGTATACATTTACATACATGTATAAATACATACATTGTACCTTATGCTTTGTTTTTTAAACTGATTTTGTTTGGTGCCCTAAAGTGCCACGTTTTATTATAGTGCCTGGGTTCCAGTCACATAATCCACAACCATGAATCACAAAGCACAGGAATATATAGCACAACATTGGACATAATAATGTGGTATAGTCCGCCGTTACGTAATTACTCTTCTGTAAATCACAACTTGCCAGACACATTTATAACCTTGGTTAACAGACAGATCTGACAAACCTTATGAATACCCATATATTTTGTGCCCGGCCCTAACTGTTACCGTAATAAGACAGGAACGTCCCTCAATATGATTTTGTGACTCATCAGCCATCAAGAAATAGGCAGCTAACAAATCTCAATATATGCATGTCACACATTTTTTTTTTTTTTTTACCATTTTCCCATTTAATTGATTTTCAGAAATGTTAAGTAATTGTTCACTAGAGGTGATTCACTAGAGGCATCAGAAATCAGTGATATATTGGTCAACTGCAGCGACATGCCTGCCCACAGGCTCTGTGGCAAAACCCAGAGATATCAGCTCCCAGCGTTAAAAACATTAACCGCATATCTACGGGTGATATTCAACTACATAATCACTAAAGTATCAGAACGTCATCCCCTGTTGTAAATATTAATACAAAGTAGTTAGTCAGGTTGTTACGCAATGTTTTCTCTGAAGTTATCTGATATGCAGCAATTTTCCCCTATTACGTCAAGGTCAAGTTTCTGAAAACCACTTCAGGCAACACAAATTAAACGTCCCATAAGGAAATTACTTATGTAACTTACATGCAGACTAAATTGGTGGTCGGAGATAACAGCAGCTCATTCAGCCTTTCTAATGTGTCGGCACTTCTAAGATCCGTCTGTAAAGTCGCCGGTGTACAACACCGTTCGAGTCTCGGCGCTGCAGGTAAAGCCGTTTTAATTCCCGCCACAGGTGGATTAGGCGCTGCCAAACTGAAATTTATATACAAAATACTTCATCCTACTTCAGTGCAAGATGAAGAACACACCATTGGAAGTTTCTGCGAGGTTGAATCAACGTTGTAAGAGCACCTGCAGTTCCAATTAATTTCTCCTTATCGTAATCATCTAACTGCATTACATTTTGCACTTAATTAGTTTATGTTTGGATGAGTTGTTATTAAAAACGAAGCTGCAGAAGTCCCATTGTTGTCAATACAATAATGCGTTTCTACATTTACGATGTCGTGTTTAGTAGTATTCATTTTCTCTGCATCGCTTTTCGCTCTTTCCCAATAATTCGAGGTGCCCGTTTCCAACGTAGCTTAATCTGGGACATATCATTATATATACACTGATAGTGTATATATAGAGAGAGCATATACTATTGCTATGTCACTCAGAGAGGCAAAAGCAATCACATAGTAGCTAGCTACCCAACTTGATAAGTCGGTTGTATGCAATTGAATTCCAATGCACAAAGGACCACTATGATGGGCGTTTTTGAAAGCATGTTATACATTGATCCGTATATAGAGCTATACGTGTTGGTTTATTGTGTGATCGAATTCAATTATAACATTTTTCTGAAATATTAACAACGTTTTTTGTATCATTTAGATATTAGTGAATAAACTGAAAACGAGCAATACGACGAAGACTGCACCCATTATTTATTTATTTCCACCTATTTGCAGATGTCCAACATAAAATTGCGAGTGGGACGCTTTGGACTGGATGTTACAGAACTATAGACAGTTTTTATTCGCTCGATTCATCGCAGTCCGTTGACCGAAAACACTGATTTAATTTAAATCGTGTTTAAGAGTACCTACGATACAATACCATAAACCAGATCCATTGTGTGAAAACTAGCTTAACAGAACAGTGAAAATAGTCGGCATTTCCAGAGAAACATTCAGACCAAAGGCGCAAAGACTGTCCCCCCAAAAGTAAACATTGTTTTAGAAAAAGAAAGGGAAACGTAAAAAAAATGTGTCGGTTCGGTCATGTCTAAAGAACCTTACTGAACAATAAGCCAGTTTGCCGACTATATCATTTCGGCTGCTTGGTCATGAACCCATCCCTGTTCAAAAGTCATGTAACGTTATTAATAACGGTCAGCTACTAGTTAACAAGTACAATACATCGTATTCCATGCTAGTAAGGAGATGGTCTTAATTCTTAATTCAACAGTAGAATTTAAAAAGCAACTTTAAACGTAAACATTTATATTACGGCATCTATATATTTTTAAAGTGGGTCCAGTGAATGGTCTAATCTCCCCGTTAA
This sequence comes from Hiodon tergisus, assembly GCA_025775045.1. NCBI lineage: Eukaryota > Metazoa > Chordata > Actinopteri > Hiodontiformes > Hiodontidae > Hiodon > Hiodon tergisus. The sequence continues at coordinate 6,489,644 of JAOVYW010000093.1, read as the reverse complement.
AAATAAACAACAACGAAATAAGACGCATTTACCAATAATTAGTTAGCTAGCTGGATATGGCCTCCGTGTGACAGCTTTAAAAAAACATGTCAGGCAAGTGGCTAACTTTAATTAACAACAGACGTTAAGTAATTGACACGCTATCTGGGATACATTTATTTAACACAAATTACTTACTTCATCTTCAGAAAGTCCGTAGATGGGTTCGAAATTCGTAGCCATATAGCTTAGCGAAGAAAATGTACACGCGAAATCACTAGCCGCTTAGCAAGCTAGCAAGAACAATAGCTAAGTGTGCCCTCCGCCTCCTCCTCCTCCTCTCAATGAACGTGTGCGTTTTCACGGCCAAACAAAATCTTCCCTTTCGGACCTGTTAACTACTATGGCTAGTTCATGTAATCCTCTCCAGTGGAATGAAAGTACAAAATATTCAGATACTAAACCGCATGCAGAAATTAGTATTTCCTCCAGTTAGCCACACAGCTCTTTGTTGATCCGGATCCCTTATCCAGTAGCACTGTATTTAATGTACTTCCCCTCAGCCAAAGACTCCCCGTTGTGAGTGAAGACTAATTAAACCAACCACAAGGTTTTCTAAATTCCGAGAACACAAATTAGCCAATAAAATTGTGGGAAGGCGTAGAACCGTGTAACCAATATTTCAGACAGTACCAGTACCAACAGTGTAGTAATAACGTGGCGGGGAGAAGTCTTGTTTGTTCTGCAGTGTTGCAGCGTCCTCTTCAGAGACAACAATGATACTATTGTTTTGCCATATTCAAATACAATGTCGGGTAGTAGTTTACAGACTACTGTGTAGAGAATATCGACTTTTAGAAATTTGAATTCAATATATGGCAATAAAAATTGAGAATTATACAATGATCCTATCCGCATCACTTGTCACTGAGATTACTTATATGTATCAAAACATTATCAATAACAATTACGCAGTTAAAAACCGGATTAACACTTAAACTGCATTGTAAACATAAAACAGATAGAATAAAATATATTCCATAATAACATTCACTCTCAATTCTATACTTCAAAGATTCATAATTTCGGGGTACCTCTTTTGCTGACACATCTTGCAGATCCAGATCCAAGAAGCTCACTCTTGGAGGGCCAAGCTCACTAGAACGGAGTAGGGGGCCATGCTATTGGGGAATTAAATAATGAATGAATAATGAAATAATTTATTCACCTCCCTGTCCTCTCTTACTGCCCTGTCATCTTCTCCTGTAATCCAGAAGAATAAGATAAAATGCACTAGCCATATTCACTGTATCAATGACTTTTCATCATCAGCACTCAAGCAGGATGGATGTTGCGAGCCTCTCAGAATCAATAGACATTATACCATTTTTGTATTGTTTATTTGAAACCTTCCATTCACTTTTCAATTCTGAGTGGATGAACAACTTGTTCAATGCATAGGCATCTTTAACTTTAGCTTGCCCCTTTGGTGCTGAAGATTAACAAGGCTCACTCAGCATGGGAAGTGGAGTCATCCCGTGAACGAAAGCAGATGCTTGCAGAGAGGGGATGGTGAGTCAGAGCGACAATGGGTGTGGTTGGAAACTGAGCAAAGCAGCGGTATGGGGTATGACTGGGACTCTTATTCTGTTTCATTTATCTATTGGCGCTTCATTACCTTCATTATCACGTTGCCGGTGTTGTTTGAACAAATGTGGTTTATACCAGGAATAACACAACAAAAGAAAAACCCTCACCCCCAATAAACCAATACGTAAAATAAAGAATGACATTAATATGATTCCAACCGCTCTGACAACACAGTTCCCTCCCTGCCATTCCCCCAGTGATCAAATGGGAAATAATGGGACTGTCTTCATTTGCATTGCCTCAGAGATATGCCTGAAAAAGGAGGGAGTTGATCTCATGAGACTGTAACAATGGCATAACACAATAACACTGTAGCCAGACACAGTACAAACAATCAGAATTAAAACTTCAGTAAATATGTGTTCCTCTCTCACAGCAAAGCAGAGAAAAGAGAGGTTTAGTATGGGATAGGCAAGGGAAGAGGAAGCATCCTTGATCCCTGATTTGTCCCAGGACAGTGACAAAAGGCTTGAAGGCAGAAGGGTTGAAGGGGCTCAGTCTCACCACATCGGTTTGTCCCATTCAGAGACAAACTTTAAATGAATCGGAGAGTCTACCACCAGCAAATACCAAACAGAAAGTTTTAAAACCATGAATTAGTTGTGAAATCATAGTACTATAATTTTAGTTCAGTATGCTGCCTTATGCTTGTATTGATTTATAGATTAACAGATTAGTGACATATCTTCAACAAAATGGTTGTAAAAAAATGTGATAGTGACTGTGGAAAAAGATGAGAAACTAAAGTCGCTCAGTTGTTTGTGATGACAGTAAAGCCACATGCAAGTACCCTAAAACGTTACCTTGGCTACACCTTGCAGACATATCTAAACCATTTGGATACTGAGAAATCTCAATTTCAGTCAAATGAATTGTCACTACACGAAGGTAAGGATTTGTTTTAGCCTGTTTTATTTTCATTTTGTAGGACATTTTATTTTTTTATTTTAATCTGTATTTACATTTTTATTTCTCAAGGGATTGTTTTTCAACTATAAAACCATATTGTGAAGACTTTTTGTTCTTAGCAAATACTTAGCTAGCAACACGGGGTGCAGAGTTTTGTTAAATTGAGCCTAAAGCCTCCTTAACAAGAGTCTTTCCAGAGTTGGCGTTGCAGCCAGCAGCCTTCGCCAAAGGGGGCACCATTGCACCTGCCACCCTAGAGAGTGTGGGCATCATCATGCCTTGCTGGATGGGCTCGAGGACAAACTGCTGCCACACTGCTGACTCATAGATTATCTCCTGCCTCCGCCACACTGCTGACTCATAGAATATCTCCTGCCTCCGCCACACTGCTGACTCATAGATTATCTCCTGCCTCCGCAACCCTGCTGACTCATAGAATATCTCCTGCCTCCGCCACACTGCTGACTCATAGATTATCTCCTGCCTCCACCACCCTGCTGACTCACAGATTATCTCCTGCCTCCGCCACCCTGCTGACTCATAGATTATCTCCTGCCTCCGCCACACTGCTGACTCATAGATTATCTCCTGCCTCCGCCACACTGCTGACTCATAGATTATCTCCTGCCTCCGCCACCCTGTTGCGATTGCCCTGCTGGCTCACGGGTGAGCTGCCTTGGGGGCCAACCTGCCAAACCTATCTGCCGTCCTGCCCAGAAAGGGTCAGCCGCTTCCACTCCCTGTCCCAAAGCTGGAGGCGGGCAGATCCCTGTTAGCCTGTTCAGGCACTGGTCCCCTGCCGGCCTGCCTAGAGTTCAAGGAGGCAGAGAAGTCTCTGCCCATCAGTCCAGAGGGGGGGTCTAACATTGTAACATGCCCACCTGACCCAGGAGGGTCTCAGCCTCCCTTTTCCAGAAGAGAGGGCTTAGTGGCCAAATGGACCAACAGCCACATTCTGGAGATGGAGGAGTTTTGCCCGAAGTCATGATACCCATCCTTGGGCAGCTGGGGCATGCCTAGATTGGCCCTGACTGGCAGGTTGTGGTGCAATACCCACAGCCCGGACCTCACTGACACTTGTGTGTGGTTTCGATGATGAGATTAAAAACTGTAAAAGCAGAGACAGAGGAGCTGTCAGGATAAAAAATGGTTTGGACTGAAAAGACAGTGCATTTTGCTGGTGTGTTGTAAAAGTCGATGTTCTTGAAGTCTCTACATTCAAATGCATGCAAAACAAACTAACTTGATCAAATTGCATTTAAGATATCGGAAATATTAAATCAACTTGCTGTTTAGTCTGAGATTTCTCTAATTGATTTTCCATTATCTGAAATTCAAACTGAGAATAACTTGAAATTTATTTAGTTTGACCTACATGCAATTCTATTTACGAGGTATTGTTGTAATTACGGCACTTCTCACATGTTTATTTTATGACCAATAGAAAAGTCCAGGTGTCACCTAATTGACTTCCCTTCTCGGTTCGGGAGCCACTCCTTTTTAGTTTTATGTCATTTTGCTTCTCAGTTCGACCACTAGATGTCCTGAAATTCCCACCGTTGCTCCTGCGTGAATCTCGTCAGTCAGAGCTGCTAATAGCGTTAGTATCATGGGGTGAAATCCTCCAACGGTATGTGCAATGCATAATCTGCTTGACAAACTGCTGTTAAATTAACCTGCTTCATGTACATTTAATAAACAATTAAATAAGATATGTTTTTTTAAATGCACCAAAAAATGTCAAACTAAAATATATATTTGCATATTTGGCATTTCTGCTCTGAAAGATGGAAATAGGATATTGTCACAGTTCACAACCCAGCCCCAGTTCCTCACTCAGATGTTGCCATAACATTTTCTTATCAATCACTTCTCCCAACTCCTTTTAACTCATCATTCAATTAATATTCCTGAATCCCATGTGCACTTGTTCAATCACCATCTGCTTCCGTTCGCCCTGCACCTCCAAATTTGGTTTTCTGTTCCACATATAAACCCCTCACTAACCCTCAGTCTTTGTGAAGTTTTGTCAGTTTCACAGCGGTGTCTCTGAGTGAAATGCTGTTTGCCTGACCATTGCTTGTGTGCACGACCACGTCTTTGCCTTGCCTTGTCCTGCCGGTACCCGACCCACGCCTGTCTGACCATCCCTCTCAGCACTGCAACTGGGTTCCTCTGTTCCTGTGCCCCATGGTGCATAACAGATATTCCCTTACTATTTAAATTTAACATAATTAATCCACATAGAGCTTGACGCATAAACGGAATAGCAACCGCCTCCTTCTCAAAATAATTTGTGTTTAACAAATGTGTTTATTTCCTTTTGTACAATGATATCACATGAAGATGATAATTTAAAGTTGATCTGGAGTCCAGATGGCTGTGTTATGTAACACAGTTGACTGTAAATAGAAAGGGGTGAGAAACAGATTTTACTGACCTTCAGTGACACCATGCCATCTGACAGGGAATTTGCTGCTTGTTTTTAAGACTAGCGTATTGTGCGTTTTTGGATACCATTTTTGATTAAATATTTAGAGTACACCCAGGAGCCAGCAGAAACCAGATAATTTAGAACACTACATTCTATAAGCTATGAACTCTAACAAGCAATTGAGTCCGAGCTATTTCATTTCAAACTGAACTGTACATATTGTCTAATATGCAAGATTACTGCAATTAAAAAACACAAACGCATGTTTTGCATTATTTCACAATTGCATGGTGACCAGAGAAATTAATCTACACCGAACCTTGTCAATGTTTAATGGGAATGAAAGAGAATGAACTGACAGACAGAAACAGCTCACTCAAGGGGAATTCAGAAGGGGACTGTCATCCAGGCATGTTAATCACCCGCCATAATCTGGCGATTAAACATTGAGCATGGATGTGTAACAGAACGTCTGTCCTGACCGTGTTACCATGTGTGTTTGGAATTCTCAACCGACACACTGTGAAGTGCATGTCACCTTTCCTTCCTACTTTGTTCCACTTTGAAGGAACCCTTAAAAGTGTATGAAAGAAATGTAAGTGTTATTGTTGTCCAGCACTCTGCCCAAAGAGAACGAAACATCTGGAGTCAGAAACCAGTGATTACTCAAACTCTCAGGGATTAGCATGCCAGAAACGGCACTGTGCTCTCCGGTGTCAGAAAATAAGTGTGCACAAACAAGGGCTCCTCCGGGACGTATATATCCCTGGGAAATGTATACCTCTGGAGCAAAACAGTCGCACCACTGAAACCGTATTGCAGTACTTATATTTAACAGGGACATGGCTATTCTAAAATAACTCTGGTCGTGCTCATGGACGCCGTGGAAGACCCATCCATATGAACCAAATTCGTTCTTCATCTCTTATCATCAGTCATGTCATATCATTAAGTTTTGTAATTTACCGACAACAATCTTTACAACGTTTGGGTTTGCCAACATTTAAGTTGAATACAATGTATAATATGTTTTATGTATAATTTATGTCAAATATATAAAATTGTGTTTTGTTTACATTTTTTCGTACTTGGCTTGACTTGACTGAAAAAAGGGATAGATAGAGTTGGATCTTATTGAGAAATGCACCAAATATTTGTTTGGTGAAGGCCTGAGTATATTTGCAGCGATCTAGAGACCTGAGGAACAAACATATGCATACAAATCCCATTAAAGTAAAATAAATGTGTAAATAGTAGCATTTGTCAAGGGAAGAGAACCGTGTCAACAAATTGGAGTTTTGCTAGAATCATTTATTGTATTGATTTCTGTGCCCCATAAAGTACTGAAACAGATCACACATCAGATATTTATCTTACATCAATATATGGAGGGCAATAAGAGCTTGTAAAAGACAATTTGTCAGATTTTCAACCTAATTTATGGTTGGTGGTAATATGTAACGGATCTTGGGCACAATCTCCAGCAACAGTACACAGGGAGAATGCCGAAGTGCAGAAGTGCTGAACTCCTCTGACCTTTGAGCTGTTCATCATTTCACACTTTGAATGCTACACACTGTGTTGAAGGATGTTGGCCGTTGAGTTTAGGCGTGCTATTTGCCGAGACCCAGATCAGGCCAAGCCCCATTGTCTTTCAAGCTGCAGAGGAAGTGGTGAGAGTGAAAATGGACAACCTGTGAATGCCTTTACAACGTCACAGGAAACAAATGCTGCTGGGTGCTGGTCCTGTTGGGTACCATTCATTGTATAAAATAAACAGAAAATATTCCAAATAGCCTTTTATTGTTGTCAAATTGTGATTGATATTTTCTTTATTTAACAAGAAAAATTGCCACAACCTGCATTCCAGAAGCACCACTCCTCACAGCTGATTAACCAACAGTGGCAATGAGGTCATTCTCTGGCTACAGGGGAAATAGGACCAGTCATCTTACAACCACCCACAGTTCCTAACCTTACTGTATCTTACTCTATCATTACCCCTGCAGCAAACAGCATGGAGGCTCATTCCTGCAAAAGTTAACTGGCAATAAATATGCAAAATTACACCTACAGATTTAATTATCTCTGACTCCCCTCTCTTCACACAGAAAAAAACAACAGAACATTTTTTTCTTGGAATTCAAAAGTAAGACCTAACAGCAAGCAGGATCGCTTTGTGTATGGTTAGTATATAGTTGTTTCTATACCTTTGTGTTAGAAAAGATGCGTTTTCTTGCAGACAGATTAAATAGCAGCCTGACACTTGACAACAGCTGACAACATGTGGATTTGAGCAATTGAATGGAATCTCCTTTTAACTTATTTTCTCTGACTTCAATCTATCTATGGATTGCAAGTGGCTTATGTTTATCTTCCAACCTTTTTCCTCTTATCTGGGCTTTGTGGAGCCAATTAGTCCATGTTTTAAAAAAGATCGATTCTGTCTGGCCCTCAGTCTCTACCCAGACGTGCATTTTCACTTAACCAGGGGTACACCCAAAATGATCTGAACCCAGCTCTGCTGGACGCACTGTAATCAATATGGCCAACACACGGCAGGTATAAACGGATGTTCCACTGTCGTAGTCAGCCGGCTGTAAGCTGTAAGCCCATTGGTTATTTTGTAACACAGTGAGCAACATTTCCAAAGTATGTCCCTGTATTGGATTGCATATTTATGGAAAGGGTCTGTAGTTCTGCGTTTAATCAGCAACACAGAACAGAGAGCGGACAGGCGAATGTCTGGGCTCCCTAAAACTGGGGAGTTTACGCAGAGGTCGACAAATAAGAGGGGTAATTGAGTGTAATTGTAAATGGAGATTTCTGGAAATGGAGATAATCTTCTTGACAAGCAAGCTGATGTCACCCTGAAGACAATTTGACTGTCTGTCAGCTGAATCGCTGCTCGTTGACACACCAATCTTAGTCCAAAGTGTCGTTTTCAGAAAGGTCAAATTCCTGGGAGAGGGTGTTGACACTCTGAAAAAATTACTATTACGGGTTCTTTGTTAAAAACAGTTTCCCTCTAGGTTTTTTAGGGGCTTGCCAGATTTAATGAAGGAACAAGCTACTAATCTGCCCCACCACCCTCAACGAGTTAGCTGAGAATTAAAAGCCCTACTATTCTAAATCAGGGGTATTCACACACACACACAAACATTAGCTAAACTGAAAAAACATTCAATTAGTTGGATACACAAGACTCATTTTGCATCCTGTATCCAGTAGAGATTGCTAGTCTTGTGAAATAGTATGCCTTTGTCTGCAAAAGGCTATTCTGGTTGATTTGGGCCTTATAATGCTGTTGTCCGGTAGCAAAATGTAATCTCTGAAGAACTATGTTTGCGATGAAGAGGAGGCCAGGTGGCAAAAGGGCACACATATTGGGAGCAGGGATAGGACACGCCTCATTGAAACCATGCATGCAAATTGTTGTGGGAGACTGGGAAGTTGCCGGAAATTTGCCTGGTCTTAACTCTATCAACAAATTACTAGAGAGGGTTGTTTTGAAACTAAATTATGGGCTCTGGTGTCTGCTTGGTCACAATTTATTTGATCTGATCAGATGCTAAATCAAACCATCAAAATAAAACAGGGTTTTGGATTGTGATACAATTGCTTGAATTGATTTGGTTTTGTATTTTTCCATTTCCATCACCAATGATCCTGACTGAGGGAATTGTAGAGTTTCCGAGAGACCAGTGAATTTTAATTGTTCTCACCAGAACGAAGAAGGCAATGTTCTACACAATATATTATACAACAGATGACATGCCATACTTTTAGTAGCGTAATCATTTCAAAACATTTTACAATGTTTGATTTAGAACATGGGTAAATTACCTATGTCTTGTAGCACAATAACAGGCAGTTACGCAAGTCCGTTGGCGTAATAAACCGAGGGTGGTTATGTTTATTTTTTTATTGCTGAACGGTTTTTTTGGACATTAAGAGCATTTGTGCCGACTTACTTTGGAATGCCTAAATTGAAGTGATTTTGAAATGTTAACAGGTGCCCGGGTGTTTAAACTAATTGTTGGTGATGTATGGAAAGATGGTTCACTTCCTCTTCACGATTCTCTCGCAGTGTCACGACAGCAGAAAGACAGTGAGTCTGACTTCCCAGAAGACGGCCCTGCCAGCAGGGGGAAAATGTTTCTCAATAAGAAGTGGAAGAGCAGTCGGGACAGAAATGTAGTACCCAGCATGTACCTTGCCTTCTGATGCAACGAGCAGAGACAGAGCGTACCAGGAAGATGTTCCACTAATTGTGTATCAGCCTTGTATACTACTTTAATCAGGCATACCCAAAAAAATAAACTCTTTTTGCTATTGCATTAGTATTAACAAATTATATTCATCTAATAAGGACACCTGTGAATGTAATCTGATTGTTTTTTTAATTATTCCTATTTCACTACTGAATACGGAAATGCTTTCATTATCAGAATTATTGTAGCGTTAGTTTAAACACAGCTAACTAAGTTAACCTTAAGTTGCACATAAAATGTACCAGTTTAAGTTATCTTACTGGTGGTGAGTGGTGCAACGACGCCCAGACTGATTTCAGACCTCAGGTTACTTCGATGGAGCAGAACCATCTACGTAGGTTATTCCTAATAGAACTGGATCGTTTTATTTGCAGTCGAAGACGTCTGTGCGTCATTTGTGGAATTACAATTAATAAAACACAAAACATCTGCTGAAAATTTTTTGCACGTTATACCCAACAAATATAATATACAGAAACTCGTGCGCTGTCATCAATCAAATCGGGTAAACTGAGATTTACTGGTGACACCGAAAAGGCAAAGAGGATTACTCTGTGGCGTGAGTAAGAGGGGGTGGCGCGCTTCACTGGAGAACTGCGGCGTTGTCAGCGCGAACTCACTCCTCCCGTTTAGGGACCGGTTTGACTGGAGATTTAAGAATCCCTTCGGCGTGTTATTTACTTTTTGAGGCTTGGGGAACTGCACGTCTTCTTAGTGCCCATTCTCGCTACTTACGTGATTATAACCATCTAATTATCTTACCTTTTAATTTGGTGTAGGGATGGAATATGAAGTTCTCTGAATAACCTTAAAGGATTATTGTGGCATCACTATATCAAGAAAGGTAAGAGATAGCACAGAGGTCCTTTCGTTTCCTCAATGTTGTGATATCTATAACAGACTCTTTGGTCACTGAATTGTTTTTCTGAAATTCTTGTATTAGCCTACAGTGTCACACATGGGGATATGCCATGTTAACTCTTAAGCAGAATGCAGTCTTATAAAAATAAGAAACGTGAGCTGTACACGTTCATTCCAATATTAACATAAATAATGCTCTTCTGATCTTTTGTACTGTTAACCAAAGGATATCGTTGTTGTTGTTACTAGTAGTTGTCACTATTTAAATAATTTTAAACGATTATATTAAGTATCTTAGAAACTGCAATAAGAAAAATACTGAAATAAGTTGGTCAGTCAGGTATGTGATACTGATACTTTTGTTGGAAATGGTATGTTTTAAAACATATTTGCCATATTTAAAACGCATTTTCTGGAATATCAATAATAGGTAAAAACAGGAAATTATGTGCATAAAAATACATTCTATCTACTACTTCCCATATTCATTTTTCAATTGTTTTTCTATGAACTCAAGCGCCTGCTTTTGATCACCAATAACAAAAAGTCAATCAACACTGGAAATTTTGGTTTACATTAACGTTTTTCGAAAAGAAAAACGAAACAGATTCCAACAATAATCTTGACCCTCCATGTATTATTTTCTTCGTATTAGTCTTATATCCGTGCCAACTTTACGAATGCAATTTCTCTTTAGTATTAATTGGTCGATTTAAATACTGCTGACTTGTAGCACATTAGACGTAGACAATAACTTTTGTAAAGTTTAAATATCCTATTTAGGTCGTTTAAGTATAAAAAAATATATATACATGGAAGTCATAACTTTAATAAATAATGGGTGCTAAGGATTCAATGCAGTAGGTACTGGCATGTCTTTAATATAGCTTTAGCTAAATTCAATTAAATGCAAATAGGTTTTACTGCAAAAAGACTATAAATAATATTAAACAAAGATTTGTTTTCAAACGCAAATTAATGAGCTATATATGTTTCCTGTGTTTGTGAGGTACGGATATACCGTCTGGATCAATAAAAAGGCCACTATAGCCATTTTTCATCCATCAAAAATAAATATGTATATTAAATTATATATCTCAAGCTTGCCAAGTAATATGACCGTATCGTTTTCGCTAAATATAAAGTAAACTACAAGATGTCAGCTATAGCAGTAGGTTTCCAGACACTAAATGGAAACTGTTGGTATAATTGCAGATTATGTAATGAGATTACCTGGTAGTGCCTATTTGTGATCTCTGTTAGGGAACTCGAGCCATAGTTAGAGTGACGGTGATACTCTAGATTTGTTACCAAAAGTGTAGTTGACTGACGTCAACTAACAATAAAGCCTTAAAGATTTATATTTACGACACTTCATTAACATTTGCATGTCAGCCGAAATTCATTTTACTCACCAATAATTTATATATAATCTGCCCCGATATTCATTACCGTGCTGGTTGCAGATTAATAAATACATTAAAAGTTAATTTTTTTAAAGGTCGCTTTTTTAGTAATCTTTGAACAATAAGATTATTTTTATTATCATATAGTTTAAAATATGCTGATTTAGATCAGGTCAGTCCACGCACTTTTCCATAGCGGTTCTTTGATCAGCTTTACTATAAACAGTGCATCCGCTGTGTAATAATTTTGTTTCAACCGTCAAGTCTGACAAGTATGTCAGGCATGCCCCACGCCTCCTTTCTAGTCGCTTCTGCTTGCAGACCGAATATTCTCTTGAGCGTGACTGCATTAATAAACTGACGGGAAAGCAACTGCATATTCAAATGCAAGTTGCTCCTCGTTGAAAGTTCTGAATTAGCTTGGTGGTTATTAGAAGGGCTAGCATAGCGCTGAATTCCCAGATTCTGGGAAAACATTTGGCTCCGAGGGCTTGGTCCCGCGGGCATGTGATGTCGTACACAACATGCTGCTGCATGTGCTGCTATCAGTGGATCTGTGAAGGTATGGTTGTCTGTATGGCATATTCAGATCTGAACCCCGGAGAGCGGGGACAACATCAGGGAACATAACAGCCGTAGGACACACTTTATGTGAATTTTCCACCGTTCCCGTTAGCTTTGCATCAACAGTCTGAATGGAAGACATTCATGTTATGTAGTTAATGTTTTATTGTTTTTTCTGCCGTGCTAGTCTTGCAACATCGCTAGTATCAGTTTTGTCCTCTAAGAAAACCACGGGCGATTCATAACTAACCAATAAAATTCGTTTGAAAAAACAAAAACAAAAAAAACACCATACATGCACACCACTGTACTTCACTGTTCTCCTATTAAAAGGCTGAAATACTCAGTTCGTAATTATGACATTGTAAAAACCTTGGAGGTGAACAAAGACATGTGACCCCGTCAGGGTTGAGTGCCACCAAACTACTTAGAAAGGTGCAACTAGTTCTTAGAAGTGTTTTTATTTTATTATTAATTTTGTTTTTTTAAAGAAAATTAGTTCCACCAATGGCTCACCTCATGCTCATATCCAATATGTAATGACAGCAGCCCAGAGGGAAATTTGTGTTATTGGAAAGGATCGATGTCAAAAGTGTTGGGTAGAAACACACCAGCTCTTGGTGAAATGTCACAGTGAACCGTATGAGAGCAATGTTAATGGATTAGGATATCCAAACAGTGTAATAGCATCATACCGGGTAGACTACATTCTAAATGCATAATGCATTGTTAATGCGTCATTACCTTTAGATTTGTCTCAAACATTATAATATCAAAGTTTTCATCTTAAATGCTTTAGCTGTGAATGGGAAAATGCGCTGCAAGATAAAATACAGTGATTTTAGTTACTGCATCACATATTTCCTGCAATACAGCATCCCAGAATGAGTGGGCACAGGGACTGAACCTAAATAATTATCTGTCACTTGCAGTATGATACTTTTACAGTATGATGAGAGTTTTGATACTTTTTTAACTAGAGGTCATTTGCATTGATTAGTGGAAGGATTAACTTCCTTTAGACGGTTATGAATATATTTATGAACCACCTCTAGCTACTCTGATTCATGGCAATTACTTTTGACAATTGACATTTAAATTGGTTTTTGCTCAGTCAGACTTGCTTAGTCAAGAAAGACTATAAATAAAATTCTGCTACTGTGTGAACTTAGATAAATAAGGGCTGAAGTATATAGGATCTTAGATATTTTCAGAAAAAAAGATATTCAGTAATGAACTTTGTTCTAGGACGTACCCAAAATACACTATTTGTAGTTGTAGCACGAGAGCATTAAATCTGGTCAAGCAGGTTTACACATATAAAACATTGCTTGATCCGACGAATCGTGGTTCTTGAGTCAAGAGTCAAGTTTGGTTTAAGCAGCATGGGTGCATGGACCCATCCTGCCTGGTGTCAACGGTACAGGCCGGTGGAGGCGGTGTGATGGTGTAGGGAAGGTTTTCTTGGCACACATTAGGCCCCTTGATACCGATTGAGCAATGTTTGAATGCCACAGCGTATTTGAATATTTCTGCTGACCAGGTGTATCCCTTCTTGGCTACAGTTTGGCCTTCATCACATGGACAGCTCCGGCAGGATTATGCGCCATGTCACAAAGCAATCTGGAATGGTCACAGGAACGTGTTCAGTTCACTTGAGTGGCCTGCACACTCCCCAGATCTCAACCAAATAGAGCATATTTTTTATGAGATGGAACAGGCTGTTTGTAGAATTAATGTACTCTTGTTGAATCTGCTGCAACGGTGTGATTTCTTCGCTCATTTCCACACAAAAAGATACACCAATTTTGCATGCTAAAAGATACTACGCAGCTTTTTGCTGTCTGAATGTTTAAATTAATTCTAACCAGTTAAGGGGCTATGCTTTAACTAATCGTTGGTAAAGAGAGGTTGTTAGATTTTTGGAAAATAATTTTAATCAATCAAAGAATTTAAATTTGTCAGATTTATTTTTCACCAGCTATATTCATTGTATATGGAAGTAGGTTCATAAGATTGATTTGACCTCAAGCAATACTTTTGTTGTCGTTTGTAGACATGAAATAAGTATGTCGCTGTGTAACTGACTTGGAAGGAAGATTGAATCCTCTTTTGTTCCAGACAGAAACGGGGTTTTTGTGTGGTTCTGTCTGAAGTCCCATTTGTCAGAATTGCGTTTTCCCAGCTTAGCGGCTTATCTAGGGGGTGTTATATAAGATGGCTATATGCAGCAGAAGGACAATCCTTCACTCTAACTCTAATGCCAATAATCAGATCACAACGACGCTCTTGACATCAAAGCACGACTGAGTAAATAGCCAGTCGCACCGCCACTGCGACTGTCATGGATAGCCAATGCAGGGGCGGAGGATGTCAGTGGGTGTTTCTGGGAACGGCAGTAGCACTCTGAGGGATAGCTCAGAGGACGACGAGTTTACAGAGTTCCTTATGCAAATTAGAGCTAGTGAAACACCGCAGACAACAACGGCCTTTGATTTAGTCGTGGTGTTTTGTTTGCTGTGTTTACCGATTTGGTTCGGTCAGCAAAATCAAGTAGAGCTTTATCCTTCACTGCAACCTTTGGGTTGCGTTTGACATATATAACCTTTTTAAGGCCTTTTTGAACATTTCCGAATATAGAATCTTTAAAATTCAAGATATGATTTATCTGTCTGTCATCAGTCTGTCTTTCATCCGCCGAGAAATCGTTTGGACGTTTCTATGCCTAAGAAATGTCGATTTACCAAAGCAAATTGAGGTAATTGAGTATGATGTATTCACGCTGGGTTCCAGTTCATGTTGAAAAAATTGTGAGCCTTCCTAAGAGGGGTCGAGATTAGCAAAGCAGAGACCAAGTGGATACTGAGGGTTTCCGCAGACATAGAGATCTTCAATCCACAACACGCAAACTTGTTGTGCTTTTTGACAAAAAACTATTTGGCTCCAATGACCTTCCCTCCTAATGGCAATGGGGAAAAAATAACCCTGATTTTCTCCTAATTATTCTGAATCGTGGAAACAAGCTTTCTGTAAAAATGCCGCCTCACAAGTCTCCTGTTATTATGCCGTAATCTCTTACATAAGGTATATCTATATATATTTCAGCTGCAGGAGCTTTAAAAATCTTTGGTGTAATTCTGCACAGACGGGTGATTATGTTGGTGTTGAGCTTTTATCATGTACAGACTAACTGACCTGTTCCTAACCCTTACCCTATCCCTAACCCTATCCCTAACCCTAACCCTATCCCTATCCCTAACCCTAACCCTATCCCTAACCCTAACCCTAACCCTAACCCTACTCTTCCCTTTATGTGTTATGGTCTTCCTTACTGATGATAAGTCAGTTGTTAAAAAGTAGTTGGATGCAACGGGCAACCAATATTCAATATCCCTCACTTTGAAATGCCTAAAATGTGTCCTTGTAAGTTTAATGCAACAGCATTATTGCTTACAAAAATACAGTAATTAGTTAATTGCACACTGTGTGGAGCTGAACAACTTCGTTGTTGAAGCTAATTGCTGTTTTAAAGTAGCAGTAATCCTGTCAGCCCCCGCAGAACTGCAACATTTTACATTACCCTTTCCAGGTGTGCATTAGCGAACAACTGAGATAATGCCATGCTAATTTGGGATAATCATCTCGCTCAGCAAATGCAGAATCTCCATCAGGGATTATTTCAGACCTTTGAGATGCCATCCCCTAATGACCAACTGACACCATATGTCAGCGGCCCCCAAATGTGTGGTCCACACACTTCAGATTTTTGAATTTTGTTGAGTTCCTCTCCTCGCAAATTGGGAAATTATGCCCCTTTCATAATTGGATTATGAAAAATTTCACACTGCAATTGTATTTAATTATGTTTTACATTATGTAATATTTCTACTGTATGGTGGAGTATGGAGACACAGGTATGGCACAAATTCTGTCACACAAATGGCTTTCTAGCCCGCAGGTTTCTTTAAAAAACCATTTGGTTTAATGTCTCAAAGTTACGTTTGTTTCTGTTCCCTAGTTTCTCTTTCCTGAAAACTCATTTAACTTGTTAGTTAAGATTACTCTCACTAGTAGTTGCGTTACCAGTGACTATGATTGGCCTGACGTTTGGTAAAAACGGCATATTTACACACTTTATTGAAATGTTTCCCTATAAATTAAAATAGATATTTATATAGTTAAAGTTATATATAATATAGATATTTTGCTTTAGGGCAGGGCATAATGTTAAGAGAAAACGGCCAGCAATACGATATTCTAATTATGCCAGCGTCAAACTAACTGTTTGTGTACTAACTGTTTGTGTACTGACTGCTTATATAATGTCTGCCTGTATACTGACTGTTTGTGTACTGACTGCTTGTATACTGACTGCTTGTATGCTAACTGCTTGTATACTGACTGCTTGTATGCTAACTGTTTGTGTACTAACTGTTTGTGTACTGACTGCTTGTGTACTGACATATATATATATATATATATATGCACCTGCAATATAGAACTATATTATTTACACATTAGTAATTGTAGATTTTGTGTAGGTTTTTATAAGTTTTTTAAGGTACCGTTTTTCCTTTAAATAAGATTTATATCTGAATTTTCTTATTAATCACATTAATCACAGCTGATATTGACACTGTTTTCCCTTGACCATATCCCTTTGTTCCCCAGAGCTCTGTCAGCATCGAGAAGGACGTTGACACGATGTTGAGAGACATTGGAAGCTCACTGATTCTGACCGTTGTCTTTGCTCAGGTCTTGGAGAGTGTCCGTAAGTGACGGTGGAGGGAAGTAGACCAGGGAAAATCCTCTTTTTTACATTTAGGTTACATAGTAAAATAACAATATCACTTACATAGAAATAAATCCCACCCCTGCTCCCATGGTAGGTAACATCTTTGATATGTACTGCTGTGTAGCCAAATTTCAGATTTACCAAACTCTGATCTTTTTTAATAATCTTACTTTACAGACCCATTGCAGACCCTTAATGCAAGTTAAAGCAAATATAGAGGATACCCAAAAAGATAAAAATTTCATTCAGTGCAATTTTGTCAAATGTAGTCATGTTTGTTTGTCTAGCCTCGAGCACTAATTCAGTCAAAGCCATCGGTTGTTTTTCTGGCTGTTCCTCTATTATTTTCTGTGCTAGTATTCAAAACTGAGACTGTTGTGTATTGTATGAGAAATAAAATACTGTGTCAAATTTTTATTGGTTTACAAAATCACTACCTGGACACCTGGACCAATTCCTGAGCTATATCTGTCACAAATATATGAAATTCAGTGTATGCTGTGTAGCACGTACAATGCTACCTATGTGTCAATCAGTTAGCGTCAGCAATTTCCTTAACGGTTGCCTTTCGTGTTCCAGGGTTCTCTCTCCCAGGGAAACCAAAGCTTACCAGCTGCCGGTCACCTGACAAAGAGACCTTCACCTGCTGGTGGGAGCCGGGCTCTGATGGGGGGCTGCCTACCAACTACTCCCTCTTCTACCGCAAGGAAAAGTGAGTATCTTAATCACTTTGGTTTGCTGTGATTATTGGAAGAATCGAGGGTGAGGTCTGACCTGATGGGAAATTTGGCTACAGGATTGGCACGAATGTTAACGTTGCGAGAAAGGAACTACAGAAACTGAGATCATGCATAGCAGAAGATAAAAAGGGAGGTTCCGTGAATTAACATGCGCCAAGACTATAAATCGTCAGCATCAGTATTAAACAAGTAACGAGTCAGTGGCGTGACGTTCCTGCATCAGGTCCATTTCTGAATGTCTCTGTCGTTCTCTGTCGTTGTCCCTCTGCAGTTCTGACACTCTTTACGAGTGTCCAGACTACCATACTGCGGGGAATAACTCCTGCTTCTTCAGCAAAAACGTCACCGCCATCTGGGTGAGCTACAACATCACCGTGGTGGCCACCAATGACCTGGGGAGCAGCTACTCCGACCCAGTGGAGGTGGATGTCGTGTATATCGGTGAGCTTACTCCATAGTCCAAACCACAGTCACTAAAACATATGGGACTTCAGTCATGTTGCTCTCCTATCCTCTTTCGGTTGTATCATCAGAAGGTATTCTTACCCAAGGAACTGTGTTTGTTGTTTGATCAGAAGGTATTCTTACCCAAGGAACTGTGTCTGTTGTAGGATCAGAAGGTATTCTTACCCAAAGAACTGTGTCTGCTGTATGATCAGAAGGTATTCTTACCCAAGAAACTGTGTCTGTTGTAGGATCAGAAGGTATTCTTACCCAAAGAACTGTGTCTGCTGTATGATCAGAAGGTATTCTTA
>JAOVYW010000093.1:6458159-6471177 GCA_025775045.1 Hiodon tergisus | reverse complement strand
CCCAAGAAACTGTGTCTGTTGTAGGATCAGAAGGTATTCTTACCCAAGGAACTGTGTCTGTTATATGATCAGAAGGTATTCTTACCCAAGGAATCTCTGTCTGTTGTAGGATCAGAAGGTATTCTTACCCAAGGAACTGTCTGTTGTTCATCTATGTGATGTTCATTTACACTACTGGATCTTTATGGTACATGGTACCATGGTAGCGAGTACATGCAAAATATTAGTCATGTGCTTTGAAATACTGATGATATTTGATGCACACGTGTAAATTTATGTGTTATGAAATAATTTACCAAGAGTTGCAGGTACTTCATCTTTCTCTGGTTCTGTTGAACATAGAAGAACAATTGTCTGGTCAGCTGTTATTGTGCACCTCTGCAATGAGTTAGTATTTCAAATACAGTGCTGCAAAGTAAATCCAAGTCCTCTGTTAATGTAAGACTGTTCTGTTCCCGAACTGAATGACATTAAGTACAAGGACGAATCTAAATTTCCC
Source organism: Hiodon tergisus (assembly GCA_025775045.1). NCBI lineage: Eukaryota > Metazoa > Chordata > Actinopteri > Hiodontiformes > Hiodontidae > Hiodon > Hiodon tergisus. Next base: position 6,470,678 of record JAOVYW010000093.1, on the reverse strand, counting down.
ACTAATAGAGCAATATAAATAAACTTTAGCTGAAATATCTTTAATGAAGCGTGTTCAGTCATTAAATTTAACCTGCCATGCCAGTGTAATTCCAAACACTAAGGAATTCTACCTACCTGGGGCTGTCATGTCAAAAAGGGATACTTAAACAAAAGTACAACCCATTAATCAAGCAACAAAAAAAACGTATTTAGCAAATACGGCTAAAAAAACAAAATCTTATTGTTCATTTGATCTATTGCCTATTTATTTATAAAGCCACATAAAACAGATTTGTAACAATATATAGATATAAATAATAGTTATAACATTTTATTGCAGGGTCAAACATGTTCTAGAAATTCTGATGAAAGTTGGGAAATGTTTCCCAAGGGGAAATGTCTGTACTTGTCTGGTTTCCCTATTAAATTATTCCCTATTTTTGGCCTGTTTCTTTTATTCGTCATCCTAATTACTTACCTAAGAAACCAGTACTCATCTTTTCTGAAATCTTATGAGACTAGATGTGGACTGAGCATTTGTTTAAAAAACAAACAAAAAAACATCTGGAAAACTCCAAACACAGGAACCCATACCGTGACTGTCATACAACGATACCAGCCAGAAAACTACGTGTAAAACGTTTACAGGATCAGAAGGTATGCAACACGTGCATCTTCCCCAGGGGTTTTTAGATCATTAACATGTCCCCTGTTTTCTTTAATTGGCCTCCTCAGTCCAGCCTCACACACCGGAGAACGTGACACTGGCGCTGGAAAACGAGGATAAGCCCTTTCTCCTGGTGAAGTGGGAGCCTCCAGGCAAGGCGGACACCCGCTCTGGGTGGATCACTCTCGTCTACCAGCTCCGGGTCAAGCTGGAGAACGGAGACCAGTGGGAGGTATGTGAGGTGCCCGTTGCTCTGCTGATCCCAGCCACTGAAAATAGGGAGGATTTTCCATTCTTGGGCCTTCCTAAACTGAAGTGCAATGTGTCATTTCAAACAGGATCTGGCCAATCAAGCCCCCCGAGGGAAACAAAGTTGTTTTGTACTGGTTGAGCCTTTAAGAGTGATACTGATTTAATCATTGACTTTTGCGGTTAAGGCCCGGGCTATTAATTCAGTGTTATTGAAACATTTAATAGAACACTACCAATGTGAAGCGTCCACAATAACTTTCGAGGAGCTGATTAAATCAGATTCCTCCCTGATGTCAATCATTCACTCCCGTACCCACGTGTAATGTTATTACCTCACTCTGAAAGACTTAAAGCGCTGTTTATCTATCACATGCATCTAACATATTCCTAAAATGGACAATGTCAATCACAATGAAGAACATGTGGTCTGTGGCTGTTTCTGACCCGACGTTTTCGTGGGTCTGTTTTTTTAAGGAGCACTTTGCTGGCCAGCAGAAACAGTTTAACATCTTCAGCCTGCACTCTGGGGAGGTCTACATGGTACAGGTTCGCTGTAAACCAGATCATGGCTTCTGGAGTGAATGGAGCACCACAGCTTACATCAAAGTGCCGGACTGTAAGCGCATTCGGAAATTACGCCACTCTGTAACTTACCCATGGCACTCGGTGGGGTTTTCTCATGTGAAAGGGGGACAGGCTTATCATCGATCCATCTGACTCTGCCGCCTCTCCACGGCTCTCTCTGTGCATTTACTGAATGTGGTTATGTTCTTCAGGCTCAGTTTTCCAGAGGAAACTGTTCCTTTTTTGAGGCAAAGCAGACAACGTCTGCATATATGTCTAATTGAGACATAGAGCCAGAACAAATCAAACCTCTGTCGTGTATGTGATTATTAAATTTGCTACCTTTTTATTGCAAATTATTAATCCCAGGACCGATTCTAACTTTTCTCGGTGCAGGATGGGGCCTGGCACAGGTTTCAAACGTAGCAGGGCACAAGACAGCAGCTGTCAACCAATCACAGCTTACGTTGCTGATTATTAAACAGGACCTGGACACAGGCATGCCTTCTAGTGGAATTAGCAGAAGGCAAAGAAAACATTCTCGACAATGACTTCAGCATTGACAATGACCGTCTAGCATATAATAACTACTAAATACATATTATCAGTAGTTGTATTTCTCCTACATTTGGGTTGAAATACATAATAGCCCTTCAAATAATTGGCAACTATTTGATTTTCCCTTCAGCATTGGCATGTAAATAATTGACTGTCTCTTTGTGTTTTACAGACATTCCAAAAGAGAGATCGATGTGGGTCCTGTTAGGTTTCTTCTGTGCTGTTATTTTAGTTATTTTAACATGTACCCTGCACATGAAGAGAAACAGGTATTACATGAGGTATTGCCTGATAAAATCAATGTACACTGTGCCAAAGAAGATCAGTTTAATTCACTGATTCTTTGTTGGCTGTTACGAACGCCACTTAAAATGTATTGAAATGAAATATGCCAGTGCATTTTGCTTTTACTGTTAGAAATGTTATTGATTTTTTTTTAAATAGATCATTAAGGATAATCATGGTAACTAATTTTAATGACATTATGAAACACCCATGTTACCTGAATTGGTGCACATCTGATGCTGATGACAGCTTCACATCTGTGCAAAACAACTACTCAACTCCCCTCAGCAAGCTCATTTATATAAATTAACATGTGATGGAAAGTAAGGATAAAGTACATTTCAGGAGAATATGACTTAGCCATTTATAGAAATAAAAAATTGCAGGATTTTTCTGTAGTTTAAAATAGGACATGATTATATATATATATATATATATATATATATATATATATATTATACCAGAGTCTCTATTAATAAAACTATAGCTGTGTTGAAACTCCTTTTCCCTGTTTCTAGTGTGAAGCACTTTCTTCTACCCCCTGTGCCAGGGCCAAAAATCAAAGGATTTGATACCCAACTACTCAAGGTACAGTCCATAGTTAGCATAAAGCTAATGGTTAAGACACAAAAAGTATTTTTGTTTTAAAGGTATCTCTCATGCTGAAATTCTGTAGAAATGAGGCTGAGATAATACACAGTGAGTGATTCATTTAAAGGTAAACATTCAGACTCGTAATTCTTTTTCATTGCCTGTGACTCATTTCCTTTACTCTTTGCTCCACAGAGTGGGAAGTCAGAAGATGTATTTAGTGCTTTGGTTATCCAAAGCTTCCCCCCAAAATCAGATTACGAAGATCTGCTGGTGGAGTACCTGGAAGTGTATGACACGGAAGGGCAGGAGCTAGTGCTCGATGGGAAGGACCTCCAAGATGGTCGGTTGAAGTCAAAGAGTTCCTCTGACAGCGACTCCGGGAGAGGCAGTTGTGACAGCCACACTTTACTAATGGAGAAATGCAGCGAGCGCAAAGAGGAGCAGACCACAGTGCTTCGAGACAAAGATGGCGAGACTTCCAAGACGCCACTGACGAAGAGCGACAGCCAAGTTCACAAATTAGATGGTCCAGGACCTGCTGATGGGAAGTCCAAATCCTGGCCAACAGTCTCCAACTCCCATAGCCATGACCAAAAAACCCCCTACCACAGCATTCCTGAGATGCCTAGGCAATGCCAAGAACCTGTCAACCATCTCTCTCCCAACCACTCACAGGACTACTGGGAAAACCCTGCAGAGTTCTACCACCGGAAGCCTCAGATTGGCCATAGCCACATGCAGGCTTACAGTGAGTTCAACATCAAAGGCATTGAACAAAGAGAGGCTTCTTTCCCCACTTCGAAGTCCATGGAGTATGTGGAGGTTCAACGTGTCAACCAGGAGAACATACTGATACTGAAGCCTTTAGTGCATGACGGGCAGGATCTCTTCCATTTGGAGTTCACGGGGCAAGACTACAGCAAGGTTAATAGCGTGATCAACGACAGCGTCCTGCTGCTACAGAGGGAAATGGACAGCCAGTGCCTTAACAACTGCCATGAGAGGGGAATCCCTGCGGAAAGCTGGCCACAACCACAGCTTGGGAAACCTGCGACACAGCTGCCAGTCCAGGGAGGAATTCACCTGGCCCCCAACGGCTACGTGGATACAGCCACCATACTGCCTACCTACTGACAACACCTTTGCTTCAAGGGCTGGCTATCACTACTGCCAGGTGGAATTGTTTTCGTTGGAACATTTAAAAACTATAAAGCGACAGAAAAATACAGAATATTTTCTTTTCTTTTCAGAATGCAGACACTTTATGGATCTTTTCTTAGTTGCTTTGTGTCACATATATTAACAATTTTTTTCTTGTCTAAGTTTCCAGGTGTTCTCTATGGACTGATCAGACAATGAGTTATATAATAATAGTAGATTTAATTGAAATTGCTGAAAATATTTGTACAGATAGCTTCTCGTTTTATTTCTATAGTTATATAATATAATTTTTTTTGTATTTTAAAGTATGAAATTCCAGTACTAATTGTATGCAGCATACTTATCTACATACAAATTCCTTGTAAAATGAGACAAATTTTGTTTTCAAGAAAATATAATTATTTAGATTAAATGTCACAAACACACAGAACCATTCTGTTGATTTTCCTTTTTTCCTATTTTTCTTCCAGTATGTAAAAATAAAAAATAAAAACTTAAATTGTTTATTTTCATATATTGACCAATATAGTACATTTTCTAAATAAATTTAAACATTTTTACATCATGAATTAGAGCATATATATATATATATATATGCACGCTGGACAGGTTTTATAGGTAGGGATAGGGAGGTGGTGGATGCCAAATGCAGGAATTGTTATTTATTTATGTGGCCTAGTTAAATCCTGTATTGATTGGATTGTTAGCGGTTGAAAATTATCACTCCCAAATCTTTATTTAAAACTTATTTCATTTCAAACAATTTTTACCATTTGCAAGTAGAAATTCTGAAATGAAATTTCAAATGTAATTTATTATTTGGTAAAATAAAAAAACTAAAGTAAAAATACTCCTACATAGGCCTACTTAGGTTGTCACTATTACTGATTCCCTCAATAAATACAAAATTATTTCAATAAATAACTGATATGATCACCACAATTATTATCAAAAGTGCTAATAGGCTATAGGTATAATATAGGAAGGTAATAAAGGTTTATGATTGTTGTAAAACATAATATATTTAGTCCACTTTGGACGGACTGGGGTATATCAATGGTTTAGTATCAATGGTTTAGTAATGGCCTGTGCATTTACGACCCAGGACAGAGATTGTAGAATTTCTTGTGAATTCAAACCACCAGAACGCTATGGTTTTGTGCTATGGTTTTGTGCGTAATATCCTTACGGTGGTGGTTATTTAGTTCAATTATCTAATGAGGCCTAAGGTTTTCTTAGCGTCATTGTTTTTCGTTCATGATCAAAGTGATAATTATTCAACAGAATTTTAACACGACAAAGCACATTTCTCTACTGGACTATATATTTTTTTTAAAACACACACACACACACACACACACACACACACACATATATATATATATTAGGGAACATGTAAGAATGCATTCGTGATCATTTTCTTAGGGAAGAGTTTTTGTGGATAGTTTTAATGATAAGTTTATAATGATTGGTGTCTATTCACATACCACTATGTGTAAATTACATCAGTCTTTCGGCTGTTCTGGGTATCATGAAGATAAATGTATGCATCAAAGTATTAACTTCTAAGCCTTGCGTGTAAAAGTAAGACGTGTGAGCATGCTGGAGGTTTGAGCAGAATGAATGAATGCAGCAGTGCATCCCAGGAGACCTAGATTTGAATCCTGCCATGGTGGGAAAAGGGTTCTGTCATGGGACAAAAGAATGAAACAAAAAAAAATGGTTCTGACTGATGCCTAAGCCACCCATTCAGGTGGTGAGGCCTGCAGTGTGTTAAAGGTGTGTGGTTTGTTGGAATCCATAACTGTACCTGTACGTGGTTGTGGGGTTTAGTATGATTGGACTCGAAATAGGAACAATAAATATTGCTGGATCTTCAATCATTTCAATAATCATACGAAGAAAACTATCCAATAATGTAGTATTTTGATATTATGGAGACTTCAATTCAGTTGGACATTTGTGATTGGATCTGGGAAACAAAGCAGGTTACGAAAGGAAATAAAGGAGTCTGCAGATATTCTCCATGGAGGAATGGTCAAAAATCTCAGAGGAAATGGGCCACAACCTGATATAACGCCACTGGAAGTGTCTACAGATTACTGGGTTGTGAATAATTTAGGCGTTTGTGTTTTACTGCACCGTTCTGTGGAAAAGTATTTTGCTCTTTTCTGAGTTGTTCGTGCTGCAGAGGACACTCCTGTGTATTGCCTTTGCTGTGTACCAATCCTTTAATCATTGTGTTGGTTGACTTGCATGACTGCCGTTCAGCATGAAAATCTAACTTTAAAGTGGAAAGAGTACAAAATGACAAAAAAAGAGATATCAAACAATGTGACAATAAAAAACATCAAAAGCCATATTATTGTCAGAAGTCTAAATACTTACGTTTCCGCCATCCTCACATAATTACGACTCAAACGAATAATTCAAAGGGTTCGAAAAATATTAATGTTTAAATTTCCAGACTCGTCCCAGCAAGTAAATTATGAGTATTCAAATAGTATGATCAGAAAATATTGTTATGGAAAATGAACAAAAAATACATTGCCTATACAAGTTGATACATTTATTATTATTATTATTATTATTATTATTATTATTAAACGGTTAATATTACAAAAAATTTAATAAATTGTGTCAATAGTGATTTCCAGTAATGATTGTTTAATGTAACACATTTTGAGAAGTAAATATTTCAAGACGATTCCACCTAAAAAAAAAATTGTCCATAAATGTTCCATAAATAACTGACCACAACAATACATTTTAGACTTTTGTTAATTACATTTAATTATGTTTTTGGACCGGCTGGGATTAACTGTTCCAGTTCTCTGTCCTAATTGTCATAGGATACAATGTATTGATGCTGATGTGTTTCTTTTTTCTCTAAAATTAGCATTATTATGGAAATAAAGAAATATTATGGCATTCTTTAAAATTCAATTTTCCTTCAAAACCATCATTCCGTTCATTATGAAAACATTTCAGAACATCTCAGATGGTAAGTGATTAGTGTTAAGCTGTAGGGCCAATTTAGTGCACTAAATATATCTAATAAGATCTTGTAAACTGCAACCCATAAACACGACTTCATTAGTATACCTTATATTAGTATATCTTTCTAAAGCACATATAAAGCATAGAATGAACGTTTTTGCAACGCATATCAATTCACGTGTATCCGAAGACTTATGGATATATAGATATATATTTAAAATATTGTTTGATAACCTTTGATTTTTTGAAAGGCTCATATAACAGGTTGCACTGTGTATTAAAAGCTAACAGTCTACAGCAAAACATGTCAGCCTTGTCATGATTTTAAAAAACCTTAATAATACAGCAACCCAAGTGGCAGAGGCATAATTTCAGTAAATACATTTCAAAACCTTCACGCACATTTTTTTCAGGAGTAGAAACAAAACTAATTATTTGTTTGATTATTTTAATTACACTTAATTGTCTATGGAATTTAAAGTTTCAAAGTCATGTGTTATGGGATAGTAAGAGGACATTTCCTGTTTAGGAAAGTGCGGCCTGCTGACTATGGGCAGATGTCGCAGGTTCTCCATTGGTTGGTTACTATCTCCGCCCTCCGAACTTTTCTGCGAAGCGAAGTCAGCGTGAAACACATTGCAAATAATATTTAACAATATTTAGGGGCTCTACTACTATCATAAAATTATGTATAAGTTAATTGTTAGAATCAACGAATCATGTTTGGGTTGCAGAAAAAAACCCTACAATACGTTCGCTAAATTCCACTCGCTCATTGGTAAGTTCCAAAAATGTAGACATATCATTCAAGTTAAACAGAAAATTAAACGCTTTGTGTAAGTAACTAACGTTTAAAGGAAAGTTTAATTTGCGCGTTTAATTATTTTGCTTTTATTCTTTTAAATTGGTGTATTAAATCAGTGCGACAATGGCCGGGACCAAATTAAAAAATTGCCAGCCCGCTAATCGCACTTTACATAACTGTATTAACAGGGTTGCCGTTTTGATTTTTGAGTTGGTCCCAGGCAAAGTAGCAATATGCTTGTGTACTTGAATATATAAGGGTATATTATCTTACCCATAATTTGGTAATATTAATTCTTAATTAGGCAAAGGGTGCTGAAACCACTGTACAAATTGACAAGCCATGCATTTCACCCTACAATATGTTGTGTTTTGCAGATAGAATGAATATTATTAAATTATATTACAATATTACTATAGTAATCCACAAACATTAGATGTATGTGGGTTTTTAAAACTTAATACTCCGATATCCTTATTCAATCATGCATTATACATAGATGGTATACATTGGTCGGTTATTCAAAATTCGAAGCATTAATTAATTAGTTCATTTCACATTAACACTTATCCAATCCTGGGCTACGGGATGCCCGACTCTCACCAATCAGATACACAGGGCGTGAGACAGGGTAAACACCAGATGGGAACCCAATCCAATATTGGGCAGAATTGAAAATAATAATAATAATAAAATAATAATTTTTTAAGCTCCTTTACCACATATAGCTTAATAGAAACTAGCGCAACAACTGTATAGTCTTACAACCCCATCACTTTTTAAATGTCAATAAGTATTCTAGATATCTGTACCCCAAAATGGTAATATTTTTACGAGAAAGTCGTCTTTTTGTTTTTACATGTTGCCTGTATTCTAGACACAGCATCTGATGGTATTATTTCACAGACTGCCAGACACATGTAGCATCTCAGAAGGTCGTTGAGGATTAAAGTTCAGTTCACCTCAGTTCACAAACCTTGGGCTTAGGTTATAGGAAAAGCAATTTGGTGATTTTGTGTTGCATTATGTGCTGTTACTGTTATTCTTAGTTAAGAGCACAATGCGTATTAGATGGGTGCTGGTCTGATTTAAATCCTTTTATGCACAGGTCCGTCATGTCAAAAGTCAGCGCTAAAGTCACACGATAATCTTCGGAAGATGCCGCCATGCGACCTCGAACCAGAGGCGTACAAGGTTGGAGGCTTCTGCTTTGGTGACAGTTTGATTCTTTTCATCAATGTCTGAATCCGAATGGTGGGTTAAGTTAAGATGTCTTAATTTCCACGCAGGGCATGTCTAAAGCCCAAATGCTGAAGATCCGGAAGCAAAACTGCAACCCTATGACCATGAAGGTCACATACTACAAACAACCTGTGTGCATCAATCAGGGATATATGCAGTGGCTGTGGGACACAGATGGGAGGCGTTACCTAGACCTGTTTGCAGGCGTGGCAACAGTCAGCGTAGGACACTGTCACCCGTAAGGTTCTCTCTTTCATTTATTTAAAATCCCTTTACATCCCTTAACAGATTGATATTTATATACCTGTTTATATAGATTTTTCATTGCAAGATAATTAATTAGTTATAATTAGACCCATGTACATGCAACATGGATCTTGCCACATATTTCAGGTACAGAATTGACTAGTGCCAAGGTCCAATACTGGGTAAAGGGTTAATGACGCATCTGTGAACACACAGTTAATCACTCAGTTAATTTCAATTATTTATTTTGTCAGTATCTCAATTTACGTTACTTTCATTTCTGTCGTGTGTTTATTTTATTATTTGTCATTTATACCAGTCCTTAGAAAGGTTATCTATTTTTAAAATGATTTATTTATTTATTTCATGGATAGATAAATGGGTGTAAAATAGCATCTGTCATGCTAAGATGCCAACATAAATCAGATAGTTGTGGCCAATAAGCTGCTATGAAAATATCCTCTGAATACTCAGCTTGCATTAACTGAGAATACTTGAGTGTGTTCTGGTTGCTCCCTTGCTCTAATATACTTATGATCTATATTCATCACTTCAGCTATATGCAATATAAAGGAAGCTATAGAATAATGGTTAGTTTTGGAAAACTAAAAAAAACTACGACTGTGAAAGTATTTAATATCTTCGGTGATCCTCGTAGAATAATAATGGTTAATTTCCATGTCTCAAGAAAGGTGACGGAGGCTGCTGTGACACAGCTAAGACGTCTGTGGCACACTACTAACATCTACATGTATTCTGCACTGCATGAGTATACTGAGAAACTAGCGGCTCATCTCCCTGACCCACTCAAGGTATAACATCTGCCTGTGTTTGAGTTGTATGGGATTGTGATGGTGAGAGTCTTATCTTTAATGTTATGGTTTGTTACAGCATGTGGACGAAAATATGGAAAACCTTGTCATTTGAGATAAACCATACCTTTTTATGCATAAACATTTAACTGAATTTATCTTTCACCCCTCCTATGTAACTAACATGGGCAATAGAATTAAATGTTGACCACACATATTCTTATAGTTTTAATACATCTAGGTAGAATGAAAATGGCAGGCTATATACCTATATATGCTCTTTGCATATCACAGACAGGTTGAGGACTTAGTGGAGTTAGTGGATCCACTTTGTTAGGTTTTCAGGAGGCATGACTGGGTGTATATTTCACAGCTGTATTTGTACCTGTTTTCAATTAAAATAGTTTTATTTGTTAGCCAAATTTAAACAATAGTATGGTATTATTATAGCATTATTTTACATGTGCTGTTTATAACGTTATGCTGGGTAGCTGTGACTTACTGTGTACACAAGGGGAAAATATTAATAGCTTGTTTTCTTAGGTCATTTACTTGACAAACAGTGGCTCAGAGGCCAACGACCTCGCCATGCTGATGGCAAGACTGCACACCGGAAACTTTGACATCTTAACTCTTAGGTAAAGTCAGCCCTAATGTATGCCTGCTCACTTACACTGGGTCTGTGTTAGCGTTGGAAGATTAATGACATGTTAATGAATCTTAATATGTACGCCTGCAAGTCTTAGCGTGGTTTATTAGCACTGCCTTGGAAAATGGTTAGCATAATTTTCATGGCTCTGTTATTCAGTCATGTTGTCACCTGCATCCAATGCTGTTAACAATGTTTTACTGTGAACGTTGTGTAAAGAGGGTCGTACCATGGTGGCAGTCCACAGACAATGGGTCTGACATCAAATGCAGCCTACAAGTACCCCATCGCCAGTGGTCTAGGCTGCCACACTGTGAGTAATAAACATGACATGACTTTCAATCACTCAAATTCATTTTTATTTAGCAATTCCCATAAAAAGTTCTCAATGAAGGAAGTCAGCGTTGAGGGTGTTCTTTAGAAACGCAGTGAAATTGAGCATTAAAAATAGGGTTCAGACAATAACCTGTTTTTGTTACCAATATATTGTCCACTTATACAGTAGGAAATGTTGGAGTGTACATAATTTACTGGTTGTTTGTATGTTACTTCAGTAAGTTATACAAGCACTAAGGTATGATGTTCTGTAACAAAGTTAAAAATCTTTATTTGGAATGTTCTGCTAAACTATTTGGAACTTCTCTTCAAAGCTTTTGATGTTAGTTCAGTGCACAATTATACACTGTAAAGAATTTCCGATGAAAAAACATTTTGAAAGTTCACTTGTCATTGTATTACTTATAAATTTACCGGTTACATCTTACAACTCAATTTTGTGGTTTAGCACCCCTGTCTGTCTACCAGTAACATGAACCCTTGGTTCAGCTTCAAGACTATAAATTATCATTATAATGACACTTATAATGATACTTAAATATATGTTTATCCGATGGGCAATGATTGATTATGCTGTAACCTGACAGTGATATAAATATATGAAAAAAGTCACTGGATTCTTTAGTCATGTTGAATGTTTGGGAGAAATAACATGCAAAAATGCTATATTAACATCATTATTATTTGCATAGAATCGCACTTGCATTGTTTTGTTAACGCATTAGATGCGCGCATGTCCGTATGTAAGCAATCGCAATGCGAATCCCTTTTTTTCCCATCAGTGCATGCTTGGGTCCACGCAATGCCCAAAGAGCTGCCTGCAGATCTCGCTTTGGCAAAGGTACCCCAGGCATTCGCCTGAAGGTGTGAATCTCCCATGTTGTTAACGAAGTTGTGCTGCCTCTGCGTGTGCTGAAGAGGTCACGAGAGCGTTGGAGAGCAGAAGGCAAAACAGGGTCCAATGGGCTGTTAGTTTTAGAAATGTCTTAATGTGATTCGTAATCACAGAGCGATCGTTATTATTTCCTTTCTGAGATCGCAAGCATTAAAAAACAATGAATAAGATGAAGATCAAAATGAACTTGTATGTTGGCACACATTTGCATAAAATGGTATTAGCTATGTGGTCATGGCATGACTTGTGGAACGCCTTGCTTATAAGCTGTTGCTTGCCGCTGCTAATAATCTTCATGTCAGGTGTATCAGAATGACCTGGCTGGATGCTGATTTTGCAGAAAAGCCCCTTACACCCAAAAGCACATCCTGATTTATATAATTCATTACTGAACACAATGCGCTGAGAATTCATTACTGAACGCAATGCGCTGAGAATTCATTACTGAACGCAATGTGCTGGGAATTCATTA
>JAOVYW010000093.1:6430165-6458059 GCA_025775045.1 Hiodon tergisus | reverse complement strand
GCTGAGAATTCATTACTGAACGCAATGTGCTGGGAATTCATTACTGAACGCAATGCGCTGAGAATTCATTACTGAACACAATGCGCTGAGAATTCATTACTGAACGCAATGTGCTGAGAATTCATTACTGAACGCAATGTGCTGAGAATTCATTACTGAACACAATGCGCTGAGAATTCATTACTGAACGCAATGCGCTGGGAATTCATTACTGAACGCAATGCGCTGAGAAGTTGTTGTTGTTTTTTAAAGAACTCCGGGAATGGTTCTAATGTATTGCATCCAAGCTGCATGACAGCAAGGCAAGCTCCTGTATCTTAATACTGTGTAGTAAGTGTGTAAGTTACTGATTAACCCTGAACAGGAACAAAGTATGTGTTATCCGCGTGACTAACATCGTTTCCCTGGGTTTTTAATAGCATGGCACCCTAGTCTTTCTCTTTCTGAACGTCAGTGCACTCTTGGACCCCAGAGAAAATTAGCTCCTTGCTTCTGCTTTGAAACTTTTTTTCATTTCAAGCGTTGTGTAGAAACTTGGATATGAGGCGTCAAACCAATTATGCCCAACCACGTAATGTGTAAAGCTAATTGGAAATTCAGCGAGGAGGTGACAAACCCCAGTGTGGAACTGATACATACCAATAACAGCTTAAGCAGACAGTAGCTCTCCTTAAAAATTCTCCTTAAAAAACAAACCTTTTATTAATAAGCTTAAGCGACAAAAAAATTTATAAGCAGAAATATGCTTTCATTACCAGGATCCATGTCAATATATGTCAATTAATTTAATAACTGAACCAAATCTGTACCAAATTTAATAAAGAGTCTATTGCAATAGGTAGAGACATTTATCCTAAATGTTAATTGATCGCTAGAGTTTCCAGTTAATGAGTCGAAGACTAAGGCCAACAGAATGTGCCTGTTTTTACCTAAATAAACTACATGGTAATTTGTGGACAACAAATATCTCTTTATTGTCTCCGTCAATCTTGCAAATAATCGAAGAAAATACATAATTAAGAAGGGTTATAGAAGGCAAAAGAATATAGAAACTACATGATTAAAAACATAAAAGCCCTGATATGGCAGAATTCAAGTGCATTAAATCTTTTGAGATACACATTAACTTTCTGATGACATTACTCCGCTATTGTGTTTACCGTTTGCCCCCAATAAGCAACTTAGACAATACGTTGTCCATTCTGCTCGGGTCGGTAGAAGTACTTTGCATTGTCATTCAGTCGTCACTATAATCTTGTTGTTTTGGCCTCAGGACTCCATGACACAAAGGTGGCAACGCTAAGTGAACCACCAGTGTGGTGCTGTCTGTTTATTTTCCCCCTCACAGACTATTTGTCCAGATGTATTCAGAGGACCGTGGGGAGGAAGTCGGTGTAGAGATTCCCCTGTCCAGACCATCCGGGACTGTAGCTGTGCCCCAGGTAGATACGGAACATCAAAGTTTCACGGTCCTGCGCTGACCTCGCGGTATCATTAGCTGGCTATAGGTCGCAACCGTCCAACTTTTGAGAGAGAGAGAGAGAGAGAAAAAAAAAATTAGTTCTAAGTAGGGTTGCGTTTTATGAAGTGCAAGGTCCGTGCCATGTGTTGGATAAAACATTTACTTCACGTTGTGAAATTCCCTTAGCCATTCGCTTTTTAAACTTATTTTTTGCAGTGAATTATACTATATGGAACCTGGCGAACACTTAACTATAGCCATGTGTTCCCCCCCCCCCCCCATTAATCTGTTTGTTCAGTCCTAAACAAACAAACCTGTGATTCATAGAGATCTCAAACAAGGTATTCGGAAACCACAGTGTGCTGTTTATTTTACGTGTCCTTTTACGTACATTAGCATTTTTTTGTTGCCTCAATAACAGGCTGCTGCCAGGCTAACGACATGTATATTGGGGAGCTAAAAGACGTGCTGGCAACCAGTGTCCCAAATCGCATTGCTGCTTTCTTTGGGGAACCCATTCAGGTATGCAAAATCAACGATAATTGGATGATATTAGTGTAACAGAAGATAATGCCCCTGTGCCCAAGGGTACGGCAGCAGTTGGACCTGAGAACTAGAAACCAGAAGCCATAACCGCCTCCCATGAATGGCAGAACTGTACACAGTGGGGTGCTGTGGCAAGCCACTGATCTCAGATCAGGATTTAACAGAAATGTGTCCTCCCCACTGCACCACTATCAAAGGCCAGGTGGATCCGAGGCTGTGTCCGCTTTTACAATTACCCACTTAACAACCTGAACTGTTCCAAAGGGGTTAATGTGTACGCAGTTTGTGAAATAGTCAAGCATGTCTGGTCTCCGTTCAGTGTTATACTTTCCTGGCAATAGGGCTTTTTAAAAGATGGGGAATCTACTGTGATCGTATTGTAATGTCCCATAGGGGGTTGGCGGTGCAGTGCAGTACCCAAAGGGGTTCCTGAAGGAGACCTACCGGCTCGTGAGGGAGAGAGGCGGAGTCTGCATCGCTGATGAGGTTAGAAAAGACGACCACAACCTGGGGATATATGTGATGGCCTGGCCCCGGCGTTCACCGATGAATATTTACTATCAAATGCATTTTTTTGTGTTGTTTTGTTTTAGATAATGCTCTAAATTACAAATGGAATGTTATTAGTTAACCGTGAATTATTTTAGATCATACTTTATATTATAGTTTAAATGTATGATGATAATAAAGCAGAAAGAGGATAATCAAATAATATAAATGATATATATAGTTTAAAAATGTAAAGAAATAACAAGATAAACATGTATTTAAAAATGTATAAAATAATGTTTGTTGTTTGATTATTGTTATTCAGATAATTAATTCCGATTGCCTGTGAGACTCTTTTTCTGAATTGCATTCCTCAGGTTCAGACTGGATTTGGACGCACAGGAAGTGATTTCTGGGGATTCCAAGGCCATGGGGTCATTCCCGATATTGTTACCATGGCAAAAGGCATTGCTAATGGATATCCAATGGGTGCCGTTGTCACAACTCAAGGTAAGTCAAAGCAAGGATTGCCGCTTAAACCCTGCGTAATGTCTACAAGCAAGCTTAATGTCTGTCATAAGTGTCCATAAACGTCCATATCTGAGCATGCCCAATGGCGTGTCGTTCTGTGAGACTTGACCCCTGCTCTCGCATGAAATCTAATGGGCTGTTGCACTCAGCAGATATAATTGGTGATTTTCTAATACCCCAGTGGTCACCGCAAAGTTACCGAGTTGCCGCAGGAATAATAGCTCCTTCTCTTGGTTGCCTGGCAATGGTGTTCCAGCTTTCAGCCTGTGTTAATATTTATTCTCCGAGAATGAGTCAGTACGTCGGCTGAGGGGGAGGGTTGGTTTCACCAGAGCCACACACACTATTTGCCTGGATCCAGGAGCAGACGCATGAACACACAAACCCTTAACACTCTTAAGCTCCAACACTACCGACGTTTGCAGGCAGTGTATTCTCCGAAATGAGTCACCCAACGTTAGGGCTAGTGATCAGTGCATTCTACAGGAAGTGTGCATGTCCATCTTCTTCACAACCTACAACATATTATTTTGTCGTCTTTGCTGGACCAAAAACCCAGAGCTCTCATAAGAATTCTTGGCCGCGCCCCCTCCACTTCTGATAAATACGCTTACTATAGTTTTTGCGTAGTCGTGGCAATGCATCAGTGCTGAATAGAATACCTCATGGGCGAATCTGACCTTTTCTGTGTTGTTTCTGAGCAAGTCCAGAGGAGTTATTTTCCCATCAGTTTTGTTCCATTTTTGTCATGCATTTCAGAGATTGCCAATTCCTTTGGCAAGGGCGTCCACTTCAACACCTTTGGGGGGAACCCTGTGGCTTGCGCCATCGCGTCCTCTGTGCTTGACGTAGGTTTCACCAACGACATGCTTCAGAAGTAGTTTATGGTGTGTTCAGTAAATCATTGATGTTCGCTTTGCGTCTGCCAGGTACAACCTGAATTTCGTAAGAGTGACCCCCGCTCAGCTGAGATTCTTTGTTTGTTTGGCTGACTCATACGCAATATTGTTTTTTTTTACACGACTCGACCCGGTTAAATGGAGGCACCCATCAAAAAGTAAGAAAACAGACGACGTTTAATGGCGGCGTTACATTCCACCAGGCGATCAAAGATGACGGCACGCAGCAAATCAGTGCGAACGTTGGGACGTATCTGATGAGAGAACTGGCCAAACTGAGGGACAAGTACGAGATCATTGGTGATGTACGCGGAAAGGGACTGCAGATTGGTGTGGAGATGGTCAAGGACAAGGTGAGGCACTCCAGTCAGAGTCACTAAATAAAAAAATATCTGGAAATCTGGCTGTTAAAAGAAACCAGAAGGTCAGGAATTTCTCCTGTTATCCAAAGCTTTCTGTGGAGAATGGCTCCAGATTCTTTTACGTGTCCAGATTTGGCAGCACTCTGTTGAGATGAGAGAACTTGTAGTGAAAAGTCAATTAATTTCAATAACAAAATAAATAATATTTGTGAATATTTGCTTCCCTCCCAAATCAGCATGGCATTTAAGTACACGTTAAGGCATGCCCGCCCGCTTAAGTGGGAGCGTTGAGTTTCTCGCTTACGTTTTGTTGCGAGGCTCAGCGCACGCCTGTACCTGATCGTCTGACTCACACTTTCTCCCTAAAGGCAAGCCGGGAGCCCCTGCCCGCTGAAGCTATGAGCCAGATCTTCGAGGAGACCAAGAACATGGGCGTGCTCATTGGGAAGGGTGGAGTCTATGGACAGGTAGGCCCACGGCTCATCCAACAGGAGCACTGCTAAGGGCGATGTAATTACCACGCATGTAAGGTATCAGCGTCGGATTAATTGTTTTGTTATCCGAGGAATGCCATAAGGTTGCAAGCTAGGATCTGCAGTTTTGCTTTGGAGACCAAATTACATTACCCAGAGTTCTTTGCAGGTGATAAAAATCAAAACTTTTATTTTTGAAAAATGCAACTGTCCACTTTAAACCTCCTGATTTTGCATGTTCTCACCAGCAGAAAACCCATCAATCCCTTCCACTGAGTGTCAGTATTTGCCAACCTTTTTTCTGTTGTTGGCATGTTGGAGGCCCCAACACATGTTAAGAACAATGAAGGAAACATTGTTTTGCTCCAACTCTTAGGTTTAAAAGGGCATAATCAATGTGGGGTTTTATTGGCTAAGGATACTTAAGCTTTAAGGTTTTTTAATTACTTACCCACGCATCGTCATTACTGCACTCTCAAAGGGGTGCCGTAATGAAGCCCTAACCCAAAATTAGGCGAGTGGCAGGTAGCGCCTCCAGGCAGATTTGAGCAAAAAATCTAACAACTCTGCCCGCCTCCTCCCGCAGACCTTCCGCATTAAACCCCCGATGTGCATCACCAAGGATGACGCCGACTTCTTCCTGTCCGTGTTCGACTGTGCCGTGCGGAGCCACACGGAGCGGAGATAACGGATCGGGCTTCCGCTGCTCCATCTCAGCGCAGTTTTAAAAGGGAGTCACTGAGCGAGCCCCAGTGCCTGTCGAGAGAGCTGCGTCTTTCAGGACTGTCAGGGCTCTCTCCCGTCCTCGCAAGCTGCTGGGTGTATTTTCCTATTACTTTGCCATTTAATTGTTTAATTGGAGTCATTATTTAGTGTATGAATCTCACCTGGTGTTAGTGATTAATTAGTGATTATAAACCTAAATGGCAAATCTGTCAGATTTTTTAAAATTAGTGTCAATTTTGTTTAGAGTGGGGTTATTCAGTCCTGTTATTGGAGGCGGCTCTATGTGCAGGTAGTGTTAGCAGTTTTTTGAGAACCCCCTCAGTGTCAGACAGAGCAGGAAGTGGTGGCTTTGGCGGCGTGATCATGACTGCCCCTACTACAAATAGTTAAGACGAGGGTGGAATGAAAACCATTTCATGGTCCCAAGAAAGCTGTAATTCGAGACCAGTCCACAGAACAGCGCCTAGTATTTTCACACACTTCGGTCCTGTAGGCTGTGAAGTCGTTTTATGTTTGCTATAGTGAGATGTATCAAATCTTTCACTTATAACTGGCTGTAATTACAATCTTGGATAGTAGTTGAAGGAAAATGTATCACGGTTATAATAAAGTAATTATTGTAATATTCATAAAACTATCTGGAACTAGCCAACTTACCTTCATTGTTACAACAAAACAAAACAAAAAGTACACTCAGTGGCCCATTTATTAGAGACACCGCCCTGGTCATGAAAATGGATCTCTCCTACAGAGAGTGAGTTGTACCGGCTTTCTAAACAAAGCAGGCAGACAGGCATTGAGGCATCCAGTTACCGTTCCATCGAGCGTTAGAATGGGAAAAACAAGTGACCCAAGAGACTTGGTTTGACCAGAGTTTCCAGTATCTGAGAAACGACCACACTCCAGGGTGTGTATTCACACCGGACAGTGTCTAGGGTTTACGGAGAATGGAGCGAGTAAAAAAAAAAAAAAAAAAAAAAAACAGTGGCAGTCCTCGTTGATGAGAGCGGTCAGAAGATAATGACATGCCGTTGCGTACGCTAACGGCAAAGGGACGGCACAGCACAACAGTGGTGTGCTGAACAGAACCTCGGAGGCCTTTGTCATGGGATGGGCTATTGCTGCAGACGACCACACCGGATTCCCCTCCTAGCTATAGGCTATAAACAAGCAGCAGCGTCTCCCGTTTGGGTTGTGATCGCCACAACTGGGTAACGGAGGTGAGAGAAAACATTTGTTATAACGAATCCCAGTTCCTGTCGCGTCATGCCGATGGCCGCCGGGACTTGGCGTAAGCAGCATGGACCTATCCTGCTCGATGTCAACGGCACAGGTTGTTGGCGGTGGTGCAATATCATGGGGAGTGTTTTTCCTGGCACACATCAAGTCCCTTGATACCAATTAAGCCACATTTGAAAGTTGCAGTGCATTGGAGCATTGTTACTGACCAGGTGCATCCCTTTATGGCTAGTTTACCCTTCATCGCATGGATACTATCAGCAGGATAATGAGCCGTGTCACAAAGCACGTATTTTCTCAGAAGGGTTCCAGGGTCAGGACAGCGAGTTCAATTTACTTGAGTGGCCCGCACAGTTCCCAGACCTCAACCCAATAAAGCATCTTTGGGGTAAGACGGAACGAGTGTACCGCTGACCAATCTGCAGCAAGCGCGCGATGCTATTGGTCAGCATGGACTGACATTCCTGTGGAACGTCCCAACGCATTGTAGAATCCGTACCCGGTGGAAGGGGTCTGACAGGAAGCTAGACGGCTTTAGTTGGTTTTTTTACACGTTGTGATGAAAGAATGGCATTTACTTGCAGTTTAGCATGTAAAAATTCCAGCGTTCACAAAATCTGATTTCTCTGATGCTCACAAACCCAACATTTTTTTTTCAAACTTAAATCTACATGTGCATGCTTGAGATCTACACTAGGTTAGTACTTTCCCAAAGGAGCTTGTCCTACACACATACATTGTCAATTGTCTCTGGAATTA
Organism: Hiodon tergisus; assembly: GCA_025775045.1. Classification (NCBI taxonomy): domain Eukaryota; kingdom Metazoa; phylum Chordata; class Actinopteri; order Hiodontiformes; family Hiodontidae; genus Hiodon; species Hiodon tergisus. The sequence goes on along the minus strand of JAOVYW010000093.1, from coordinate 6,450,573 downwards.
AAAGTTAAAGACTGGAAGACGTCATTCCCAAGAGTGAACGCTTTGGTAATGATAAAATATGGAGAGAACCCGACCAACTAACTAAGTAAGCAGTCCTCACGGGGGGGGGGGGGGGCATGGCCTACATATTTAGCCTGATTGACAGATCCCATCTAAATACAGCTGTGTGTACAGAAGTCATACCAGGCAACCTTGTCATAGGGTATACATTTTTCTTCTTAAAAGTTCTGCACTGACAGAGTTAGAGCTCAAGAAAATTCCACAATGTCATTGACATATGTAGCATTAGGGAAACCAGCCGTCGTAGTGATTAAAAATAAAGGTAGTTTATGGACTTTGACATGCAAAGCTCTATCTCAGATGTGCATGGACAGCACAGAGTCATGTTATCACAGCAGTTTTACCGGCTCCCAAAGCTGCTCTTTAGGTCAAACACATTTTTGCCGAGGGCAATTCTGCAGCAGAACATGTGGTTTAGTTGGGGATTTATGACTACCGGCCCAGAGAACATTTATTCCCCCCCTCTCACTTGTACTCAGTTTCTGATCCACGGGACGGGGACAGAAAACGGCGGTCAGATTCACACTGAGTTTTAATTTAAAAAGTCATTTCCCCTCCAGGTTTTTGTCCATTTTCCGCGGGGTGTTGAGAGTCCACATTTCCCCGAGTAGGAACCGTTATCTGTTCTTCCTCTTTTCCTTCCTGCCCTTCCCCGCCGCGGGCCCATTGGACGAGAGCGCCGTGGCGTGCCCCGTCGCCTTCAAGTGATCGAACAGCTTATTTCGGGTGGGAAACTCAAAGTGGCAGGTCACACAGTGCAGGTCCACTTCCCTCTGAAGAAGAAGAGCACAACACAACCCCAGGGAGGACATTCATTCTGGCTTTGACGAGGACACTGGCGTTTATTGGAAAATGCGATTAGGAGAAAAACAGAACCAACGCTACGCACCCCTGGGGCTTGCTCCAAACCTCCCTGAACTTTGTTGCCCTTTTCCTTCTTCTTTCCTTTCTTTTTTCCAGAGCTGTCGACACAGGAAATAATAAAAACATTTCATGTCTTTATTTTTATTTAAAAGCCACCCTGCAGCTTTTGTGGAAGAACACAACCTTTTGTTTCCTGCATGTGACCACACCCGCCCCGCCCACCTTTTCAGATCCATTGGCTCGGGCTCTTCCGGCTTACAGCTTTCAGCAGTGGCAGCGGCGTCGCAGGGCTGTTCTGGGGGGGTCTGTGGACTGGGGGCGTCCGGGCTGCTACCCGACCCAGCTGGGTCTGTGGAGATGGGCTCCCGGCTGAGGGTCTCCTCTGCTAGGATCTCGGAGGCACCCTTTTTTACCAAAAAATGGTAAAGCCAAGCAAATGGATGTCATTACCGACTTTAAAAATTCAGTCACAAAGCCCCTGTATATCCTAACAAGGCCAGATAAAAATCTCATTTAGATGTTGGTACGGTTTGAAAATGTTTTTTGTATGGAAAAGAACAGTAGGCACTTACAGGTGGAACTTCCTGTTGTCTCATTTTCTTTTTTTGCTTTTTAGACAGCCTGCAACATGAAAAAAGACGTATTGGAAAATTACCTGAAAATGTCTGCGTTCATGAACCTTGTTAACAAAAATCTAGGCCATTACTTTGTTTGTACCGGGAGTTACACAATGCTGGCGTTTAGTGGTCTGCAGTGCCTTTCTGTTAATAGTCTGATTAACGCCAGGAATTTCCAGGTAAGAATGTGTGACAGAGACAGTCATTTCGATTAAACAATTCAGAGGCGAGGTGGATCGAAATTGGATCAGGATTGAGTTCCTCTGGCTCTATATTTATAAAACCCCAAAACATGTGCTTTAATTAACAGAGAGCAAAATGACTTGCCTCTAACTCTCTCAAAAGCCAAGCTGCAGAAAGATTTATTTTTTGTTTTAATTACAATAACTACAATTTGCATTCATCGATAGAGTAACGAACAGATATTGCACAACCTAGATCAAACATTAGTTATGTTGGATATTGTCACCGATACATAAATAATGTCAAAAGTCGAATTTTAAATAAAGCATAGAATATTTCTGGAACCATTTAGACTTTAAGCGATCAGAGCTGTATTTTACAACACAGATGATTGTCGAAAACAAAAAGTGTCTCTTGAGAGGCTTCATCCCGGGGTGAATGAGGCCAATCTCAGTCCTCAAGCCCAGAGACCTGCAGGTTTTATAGTTTATGCTAGTGGTGAGTGGATACCCAATGCAGATGCCAGGTGAGGTGACCAACTACACAAACGAAGACCTCCATCGACCTCCTAAATGAAAACCTGCAGAGAACTTGGCCCTGAGGAACGTTCTAAAGGCCAAGTACCTCAGCCTCAACGCCTCCTCCTGCTCATCGTCCTGCTCCTCCTGCTCCTCCTCCTCCTGCTCCGGGACAGCGTCAGGATTCAGGCTCATTTCCTCCATTTTGAGCTGTTCCCGTAGCAAAGCCACCAGCTCCCTGTGCTTTTTCGACTTCTCGTGGTTTTTCATGCTGCGGATGGATGGATGGATGGAGAGGGACTTTTACCTTCCCTTCTGCCGCCGCCATCGACTGGTCTGGCCTCGGGGGGGCGGCTCCACTTACCCAGCTTTGAGCATTTAACTTACGATTTGTCTGTTTTGAAGGATTTGTCACAAGCCGGACAGTACAGGTCATCATAATATTCCACAAGTTCATCTGCCCCATCTGTCACTGCGTCTGTGGAGTATAAACATCTCACTGAAAACCTTGAGCTATACTGCATTATTTACACATTGACCTGCGTTTGAAAGCTGAGGATTTTGTCAGCAGACACTCCATGCGACAAGTGATAAGTAACTCATCGAACAAATTCTCAAAAAGAGTAACACAAGGGTTGCAGTAATGTGCCCTTTATCCTCACATAACACTCAGCGTGAATCATCTCTAGATGGCCCAGGAAAGATAAATAACGGCTGCACAAGTCCTGCTCTTGATTATTTCCAGTTCACCAAGGACCTCCTAGCAGCAGGCCGGATCGCACTCACAGTAACCAGGGGAAACTATAATAGGCTTCTAAAAATAGAGCTCTAAACAAACATTTACTCACAATCACAGACACCGTGTCTTTCTCACTCTTGCAGGCCAGAGTGTTCCCTTCAGGCACGTGTGCAGCAATTCGTGCGTGTGCAGCAATTCGTGCGTGTGCAGCAATTCGTGCGTGTGCGCGTGAGTGAGTGCACGTGTGTGTGAGTGCGCGTGTATGCGTTTGAGCGCGCGTGCGAGTGTGTGAGAGCGTGCGTGTGTGAGAGCGTGCGTGCGTGCGTGTGTGAGAGCGAGCGTGCGTGCGTGTGTGAGAGCGAGCGTGCGTGCGTGTGTGAGCGTGCGTGCGTGCGTGCGTGCGTGAGAGCGTGAGTGTGAGCGTGAGTGTGAGCGTGAGTGTGAGCGCGTGAGCGAGAGCGTGTGAGCGAGGCCGTACTGACCTTCACCCTGCTCCCCTCCTTCCTGCGCCTCTTCCTCGCTTTCGGATGCGTCACCAAATTCTTTCCCGTACTGGGCCTCTATCTGCTGCAGCTCCTTCTCCAGTTCAGACATGGCCGCCCAGCTTTGCTCCTTGTAGTCCTCCGCCAGCCTGTCGGACACAGACGGACTCTGTGGTCCGCTACCTCCCGAAATAACCCCCGTTTCTAACGACTCTTAACACTAATCAACGGCTTTCATCACGAACACAGACAGCAATTCTTAAAAGCCGAAGTATTAAAATAATTATAAATAAATATATAATAAAGCTTTTGGAAATAGTTAGTTTTTTCTGTTAGTTAATACTGTGGAACTTTGTGTAGAAACACTGCTTTGCAGTATTTTCCCAACCACCCACCACACCCGAAGCTTGTCCACAGGCTAAAGACCAACGTGGTTCTCCCATCGCTCTCACTTGGCCTGGCGAAGTTTCTGTTTCCGCCTCAGCTCCTCCACCTTCTTGGCCTTCTCTGCGTTCTGCTCCTCCACCAGCTTCTTGTGGGCCTGGACCCTCCTGTCCCGCTTGCGCACGAAGGCCACCAGCTGCCGCACCAGCTCGCCGCGCTCCCTCCGCGCCTTCTCCCTGGTCTTCCTGTTCTCCTTCTCCATGGCCCGCTTCTCCCAGCGGTTGGAGGCCTGCCGCGTGTCGTACTCCTCCTTCCAGGCGAAGTTCTTCCGGGTGCAGAAGCTCTGCCAGTAGCCGTAGAAGATGTGCACGACCTGCAGGGGGCGACGTTGCGGGACAAAACGGAAATCGAAAGCGATCTTCACAGTCAAAAAAAAAAAAACGGTCCTTCGTATTACAGGGGAGACGAGGAGACAAAAGGAACGAGTGTTCAATTTGCTGAGAATTTATTTACTGAAGAGGTCGGCCATTTTTTTTTTATTTCAGTGCAGCGCTCAGGGACTGCACGGCATTAGTTTTTCCCCACTTGGAAAACTGAATTACAACATTTACAAACATTTAGCAACCTTTCTGACAAACTGTGGAGATAGCAAAATCTCCCCCACTTATGGGTAATATCCCCACCCATAAGTGACATATTTAACTGTGACTAATAGAAGATTATTTCACTAGCAATAAAAACGTCAGACTGATTGGAGATATTTTATAGGCATAAGAGAAAGGAAATTTAGATTTTGAGAGGTTCGAGAGCGATCGAGATTGACTCACACACACTTGGCATTGAGAGTCATGCCGGAAACACATCAAACGCAGAACTATCCAATAGTACCCACAGAAAATTAATAAAACAACAAAGATTACCATATCATAGTCACTTTGAGAGTCTCCGAACGTCGGAAACTCATCCTGCTCTTCACTGCTGGGCTCCATTTCCTCCTTCACGATAGACTCAAATAGATTTCGATACACAGTGTAAAAACCCTGATTAAAAAAGACACATAAGGCAACATCACAATCCTGACGGTATAGAACCAAAACATTCTAAATATACGTGCAAGGCACACGCAGCCTCTAAAGAATGCTGATGAGAACGACGATTACGCTTTCCACAGTTAAATAAGTAGTGCCTTCCTTTTCCTTCGCTGTAGACCACCAAACCATCTCAAGTAGACTGAATAAGATGATGATCTGAATCCAATCCATCAACATTAAGAGCATACTCCACCAACTTCTAAAGATTCGTTTTGCCACCTAGAGGTGGTCGGGGTAATTACATTTTACATTATCTATGTCTGTAAGCAGGGACTCACAGAGACCAAACAATAGGTTTACAGTTGCATGTGACGAATACGTTTTCCTCCTTAGGGCAGATATTGGCCAATAGCCTGACTAATGACCAGCTGAGGAAGAATCGGAATATTACTGCAATCCAGACCGTAGGGACTCAAATGGAATTATGGGTCAACTGAAAAGAGCACATGTCCCACAGTCGGTAAAAAATCTAATTCTACGACCGTTTCATCCACAAGTGGCTTCCAGGAAGGGAATGACATAAACCCAATCCACTCTGTTGGGGGGGAAAAAACTGTATAATTTAATGTCAACAAGGACTAAGCGAAATATGTAAACGGTAGTAATATTAATGCATAATATATCCCCCCATGTATATTTTGATTTTATCTTATAAAACTGGATGTAAATAAAGAGCACGTTTAATTTATGTCATTGGTTAATTATTTTGCGGCATATACTCATATAGACCGCAGAGGTAGTCATTAATGTGATTAACTGAGCTGTAAATACTACATAAAATACAGCTCGTTTTGCAAACTTTCCAGCACAGCACAGAGTCCACATTAATTAGCTAATAATTGATTGGTCACTATTGAACATGCAGTATATAATCAATGCATATAATTTTATTCCTTAACATGAGATCTTGCAATAAGCCTTAATATAGTGTGTAAGGCCTGTCTATGATATGAATGTACTAGGTCATTAAATAATTAAATGTCATGGATAAGTCAACACCTCTGACTGGAGGTTAAACTGATTGCCAAAAAACACTTTGATTTAAATGTCATGGATATACTGGTGTGCACTTTGTGACCAACTACCCAACACAGCACACATAATGATTTAATTTTCATTATTATAGCAAAGTCCTCCATTGTGAGTGTGAATATCGTCAATTATACAATTCTGGAATGAAAGATACTTTCTAAACCTTTGGGATCACAAGTCAATTACGAGTGGCCTGTACAACACCAGTGAAATCCACACTGTGGATTTTGTAAATAAACCACTGTAAATAAAATAAAAATGTAATTGTCATTCCTATTGACCCTGTGTGCGTACATACATAAATCAAATCAATTAATGTCAATCAATTTCCTCCACGTAAAACATGCAGAAGACACGTGGATACTGCATTATTTAATTAGGAATAAATTATTCTTTTCTTTTTTATTACACTTGGCAAGGTTGCACCATCAGGACCAACACATGACCTTGACAGATCCAACAGAAGCTCTCACCAAATCATAAATGTTTTTTTGTTTTTTTTTTTAAATCAAAGCCAGTTTGGAGAAACAGTGGCAAAGAGAGAGGAGCCACTTCCTTACACTTACCTCCTCATCATCTCCATACCCAGAGTAACAGGTGACAGTGAAAAACTGCAGTAGGTCAATGCTGTCGTCCTCATAGTCCCCACTGACCCCGCCCTTCAGCAGCGCCTCTCGATGGTTGTCGTACCTGAAGGGGTGACGGCATGGTAACTAACAAACCTGTTCTTTCTCAGTGCGCTGCTCCAGGGGTTCGAGAACCAGAGCAGACGTTGCACCTGTGATTGAGGGTTCAGGGGTCCACCATATTACTCTCCGCATAGAAAATAAAATGTCGGGGTATCTGCTAAATAATAACTTGTACAATTGTCCTGTTGATAATTATCAGATTATATGCAATCACATAAGCAGTATTATTCTTTTAAAGCTCATAATATATATATTTTTTTTAAATCCCATCAAGACACATATAAAACGCTGCCCCTCTTCATGTTTTTTCAGGCCACATGTCCTCTCGTTCGGTAAACACATACAGGTTAATCTGCATCACAGCGCCAAGGGCTTGATTGAGTTAATAACTTGTACTCAAAACCGTTTCATTTTAGTACCATGGCGACGGCACACAGCAGGGCCACATGGAAGTAAGTAAATGATTCCCCAAGGCAGCTCTAACCTGACACGATGCAGTCTAACAAAACCAAACGGTACCCTTTTCCACCATAAGTGGCTGTTACTTCATATTGATATCAGAACCGTCTTCTTGAATAGGTCGTTGACTCACAAAGTTTGTTTTCAATAATTATCTGTGGTATTCGGAAATTCAAACCTTTTCCGCTTTAATGCCGTGAATTGCGCCGAAAGCCAAAAGGGGAGGTCGAAGCGGGAGGACTGACTACACTAATAAAGGCTGTCAGAGACGTGTGAGACTTACCAGGCTCTTTCTTGTGGGTCACCCAGGACGTCGTACGCCGCCTGGATAAGCTTGAACTGCTCTGCCGCTTCTTCGGCATTGTCCAAGTTCTTATCTGGGGGAAAAAACATTTATTTATTTATTTATCGTAATCTAAACTCTCAAAAATGTTTTGTTAGGTACGGTAGATATGATTATAGTTCATATGTAATTTTTCATCTAATTTCTAATCGTTTCAACAGGCTTGGAATATTGTCATACACTCCTGTTAAGGTACCGTACTTCTAAAAACACCAGCCTTCAGTCTGATTTATTCCTTAATATAACCCGCATATAAAACGTGACATATATAATGCAAGCAAAAGAATCCCAGAATTTTAAAGGAAATTAAATACCTGGATGCCATTTCAAAGCTAATTTCCGATAGGCCTTTTTCAAATCGTCGTCAACAGCGTCTTTTTTAACGCCTAATACCTCGTAGTGACACCTCATGACTCTAAATAACGATCTACCTATACAATTCGTGGTAAACCTACTTTATCAACCAGCTTCCCGTCAACGATGCGAAAGAATAAAGACTCAATATGCGATGTTGAGTTTATACTACCCACACGGTTTATAAAGATAAGTCTCTAGTCTCAATAAATTAACTTTAAGCCCACAAGTGAAGATTAAAATATAAATGAGCAAAAAACGGGCATCATTAATGTTTCATACAATAATACCATTCCCTGGTAATTAAAATAAACTAATTTAGCCAGAAAGTCCCAAAGACGATTTCACTGGTCACGTGGAGCAACAGCTCTCCGCCGGTATGCGCTTTAATATGACGTACAATACACGGTGGCGCTCGTACTTTACAGCGTTGACTAGTGGAGCCCAGTATAATAACACCATTGCGAAATTTATGAATGTAGAAGATGCATTTTTATTTTGTGAAAGAGTACGGAGCCCGTAAAAGAGAAACTACTATGCAGTTTTATTTGATTTTGGTGGTGTATACGTATACACATATTTGGATTTCTAAATAAGGTCTAGGCCTGTACCTTAACTTAAACAGATACATTTTGTTATTGAGGACAAAGTGGTTGGATTAGGGATAAATATTTTCACATCATTCGTGTCATTTCTTCTTTGCCGCAAAAACAAAAAACCCACTCTTAAATGCTGTATTTATTTAAGTAAAATACCTGCAAAATGAATAGAATAAACTAATTACAACTGTATTCCAAAACCTGCATACTAGGCACATAAAACTATTTAATGGCCTTTAATGTTTATAAGATTAAAGTCAATGAACCTAATTGACCACAGCATAGCGACTGCAATTTTAGTTTACATTATGTAAAGTGAAACTGATGTAAACATTTTGTTTATAGTTATTTGATTGGCTGACGAGCAAATGTCAGCTCCCATGCCTTCGTCTTTCCAATTCTTTGTAATTACCACAGCATATTGCTTATTGTGAATCTAGCTCAGGTCAGTGGCAGGGTGTGCCCAGGAAAGAACAGCGGCTGGGCTTCCCTTTGCTCCTTGGTTACTGGCATCTGGTGTTGCCTTCTTGGGCGCCTGCAGCCTACCAATGACATTGAGAGGGAAGCGCCTCTCCTCCAATCAGCGTAAAAACCTTGTGCCGCTACGTAGAGTGTAAAAGAGACGGGTGGCTCAAAGGCGACTAGGATTGGAAACCAATAAGGACTTCTCGCCATTCCGGAACGTGGTTGCTGGAATCGTAGTAATGAGCAGAAGACCATGCGCACAATCAGCGAGTGGAACAAAATTTTAGATAAGGACCCATGCAGAATATCTGCAGAGAACGTGACCTATATACCCATGAGGGCATAGCGGAAGAACTAAACTAAACACTTAGAAAATATCCTAAAGCAGCAGAAAAATTACAAACAAAAACAGAATTGGCCCTAAACCAATAAAATCAAAATGTATTTTAGTAAAACTTCAAAATACAAACAAGCTTTCTACTTGGGGGGGAAACACAGATTTAAATTGTTTACATTGCAAACAGTATTGTGGTAGGTCCTGGTCTTTCGGCATCACAATTACAAACTCTCCCGTCAAAAACATTCTCTTTACTTCCAGTAAAAGATTATACAGTTACAAAATACCCTCAGCTTAAAGTCTCTTCTTATTCTGCACCCTCTGTCTTCTGAATTCTTTCTTCCTCTTATTCTTCTTCATAGCTGTTGGAGGCGGGGCCTCCAGCTCTATCTGAACGGGCTTCTCCTCGGCAGGCGTTGCAAACACGTCATCTGTGACATCTTGGGTCACCACCGTTTTCTCCTCCACCCTCTTCATCTTCTGCAAAGCCTTCACCATCTGTTTCTCACGCACCTTAGCAGCTGTGGCCAGTCGAACCATTCGCCGATGCTAGGCACACACACACACACAAAACCACCAAGTTAACTCCGCAGCGTTTCTAAAACTTATTTTAAAAACACAACACATCCTTCATATTTTGACGCATTGCAGTGTTAATTTATAACCCCTCTAACAGCTTACATATAATATAATTGCCCTAAATGAATCCAGGAATAGAAAATAGATGAAGTCACTACCAAGTGCAACTTCTGCAGCGCATGCATTTTTCTTATTACACACATGGAAACTTGACAACAGTTAAATTGTAAAGAACCACCGTATTTAGTTAATTCTTCATACATTAGACTCATAAACCAAATTACCATATTAGGAGACTGGAAGTGTGGGTTTTCATAGAGGGTCGGGCCACCAAAGCTTCCCTGGAACACTTTGATGAGGTTAAGGACAAAGCGAGGACCAATCTCCACCAGTGATGCATCCTCTTCAATTATCTACAGAAAATTCATAAGTGCTATAAGATTTCTATAATACATTTTTTTATTGGTTTGCTTACACAAGGGCCAGCTGTTCTCGTTACACATATCTATACAAGCAGAACTTACCTGGTAGTTCCTGAACCATATCCTGTTGTCTGCTATTGTGAATGTGAACACATGGTCCACAAAAGGCTGGCTCTTAGGGTGATACTGGGGTGTAGAAAAGATCTACAAGGAATTTAACTATTAGTTTAATTTCCTTTGTCATAAGACATAAGTTAGACTTACTTTGCATACTGGGATTGCTCAGTTTCACATTAAAAAATAAAAAAAACCAAGCTTTATTTTTTACAAACCTGAGTGAACAGCTCCTTCAGTAAGGCGTAATGAGGCTCCTTGTCAAATTGCTGAAACGTTAAACAATTAACTCCCATTATAACAGTACAATTCACTACCAGTCATTACATAGATTATGGAAGATAGGACAAATATTAAACCTCATTTACTGCCATTTTATTATGCACACATTGGGTGCTTTATCTCAAACTATATTTAAAAATATATGGAATTCATCTTTGCTCTTCTAAAGTATGGCTACTCATGACAGTGCATGTAAAACTGCAAACCCTTTTAATTTGTAGAATGTTTCTTATTAGGCAAAATACAAAACACTTACGTAGAAATTGCATTTATTACACCAACTATTATTTTGTGTTAACCTTTTGAGCACATGTTTCTGTATTAGGTCATTTAACCTTCCCAAAAATGACAAGTTTTCACCAGGTAACCATAAAAAGAACAATACCTACCGGGTCAAAAGAAAGCAGTGGTCTGGAGCCTTTCAGGCAGTTTCCTGTCATTTTGAGTTCAGCCAGCGTATGAACTTTAAACAAAGAAATTATATTTAAATAATGAGGAAATACCATTGCAAGACAAGAATCACAGTACAAAAGAGAATGCTTAATGGAACCACGTTGTTCAGGAGATTTTTAAAATTATAACATAACGATGGATCAAACTTACTGTTCTGCACCAAGAACTTGGCTGAAGGTCCGTGAGGAACATTGGAAATCCTATGGAAAAACAAACAAAACATAAGGACGTTCAGATTCAGTCTATTCAGAATACAGACTGATTGCTTCAGACGTTCCATTTCAATTCACACACAGAATACCTAAAACACAACTATCAAAGCTGTTAGAGAAGTTCAGCGCAAGAGAATGGTTTCATTTAGTTGCTAAGCAGATGCTTTTGTACAGCTGGATATTTATCGAAGCAGATCAAGTTAAATAACTTGCGCAAGTATACAACATCAGTGGTGGGACTCGAACCAGCAAACTTTCGGTTACAAGCCTGCCAACTTAACCACACCACCACCAGGTGTCCTGGCTTGCATTTTTTTTACTTCACCTTAGAAAAGATGAAGTTTCCATATTGTTTCTATAGTCAATAAACCATTTTCATCATATTAGACAGACAATCTGCTCATACTCACCACATGTAAAGATCCTGCTTCTTTTTGGCTTCAAAAAATATACATTTGTTGCAGTTTTTGATTTCACACACCTGTAAGAGACATGAGATTTACAATACAGCCACAGAAAAATTGCTCAAAATAACCTTTGGCCTAAATTCTTACCTCATTTATGACAAAAAGTTTATCCTTTCGATCCATTTTTGTATCTGGGAAGAGGACACAGACGTTACTGTATTGTTAGAAATAGAAACCAAGCTTTTTGTATTAAGCGCATACTAGGTAGCTACCTGCTTTCGAATGTGGCATCATACTCCTGAGATCCTGCATCAAGTGTCGAGTTCTGAAACTGATTCCTCTGGAGGAGAAAACAAGCACCCGTTCTTTGTTCTTCCACTTGCCCTGGTTCATTTAAAAACGATAAAGTAGTGGATTTTAATTATGATCACATCAAAGCCACATTGCGTCTGACAACATTTTCATACGCTTAAGACATCGTCACTGATCGACTCAATTGTAATTAGACACGATAAAAATGAATAAACTACACAATAAAGTACACAATATGTTACAAACGTTTTACTGCGCAAACTAATGGCACTGCGAATTAAATAAGTCATCGAATAAATTAAAAACTTCCATCCATTCGATTTATTCGGCTAGCTAGTTTGTAGCACTTACCATTGAAACTGGGGCTGGCACCTTGTACTCATTTTTCTCATCTTGACCTGACACGGGGATCTGCTGAGCTCCATTTTCCGAAATCTTTACTTTTTTAACGGCTTTATTACCTACAGCGTTGGCCGCACGTTTCCTCCTGAAGGCCGACATCTTTGAAAAACAAACGTGTTGTGCGAAAGTATGCAGGTTCAAAGCACAGCGCACAAATGGATAACAGGAACAGCCTCGAACCAGCGCCACCTAGACTTCTGGAGGTCATGCGATTGATCCAATCAAATAGGTAACTATATGTATTCTAGCTATACTGCAAACACCAGTAATCCTAAATTAGCCATAATTTCGTTAACACGAATTGTTAGCTGTCGGCTCTATTTCAGTTAAATTAACATTTATTGTTAATTTATTGCACCCCCTACTTGATATCACCTTGCTTTGTTTGAGTCCGAACTCAAGGTACCGGTAGTAAAATGTGTGACATCCGAACATTTTTAATTGTCATCATAAAAAGGTTTGTGATGTCTAGTAAAGAAAAAAAATCAGTAGTACTTAAATCGCTGGATTTTTCTCAAAGCAAATTTATAAAGTTAGCTGTTAGATATATTTAAAGCTACGTTTTCTAATAAGAAATACATCCCGTATGATCTCCTGGTTTAAACATAATTTAAGTTCTTTATTCAAATAGTTAATGAAAACCTGAAGCATTCAATTTCATACATTGAAGACATTACTGAAATAAGAACAAACTAGACTTCTAACTAATATAATTAAACTCAATGTGAGCTGAAACTGTAGTTTGATATATAAACACTTTTTTTTTTTTTAAACCAACTAAAAGGAAATTCAAAGTTTAAGTGATTTAGATGTTACACGTAGATATTTAAGAATCCTGTTCAATGTCTTCGTCAGGACAGCAGTAGTACTCCACAAAGCAGATCTGCCCGTCATCATTCCGCACCAAGTACTGCAGGGACAGGAACCCTTGGCTATCTGACCTCACCGACACCTTGCAGGACAGAGCCAGGGCTTTAGTAGAGTGCTTTAGCAGAGACATCTTGTACCTAAGCGTAAAAGCAATAGGAAGCAACTGTAACTCAAAACTGAATAAAGTCATTGCTGGCTATGAACAACTTTAACCATTTTTTTAAGGCCTAAATGAATTAGGCTCTTTACCACATATCTAACTGAGAGACTACTGGAGCCTCAACTTAATAACTAAGCTACCATGGTGTTTATGGAACAAATCCACGTTAACTTCTTCTTTGTATTGTTGTACTGACCTACTTGTCTGAGTCTTGGTGCACTGGAAGAGCTCCATCATGTCAGAGTCCTTGGGATAATCATAGTGTGCACTGCCAGAATTCCCAAACGTAGACAGTCTAAAAGTGGAAAAGGAAAGAGAAAAGAAAAAGAAAAAAAGAATTAGTTACAGTATTGGCAAACTTGCTTTGACGAATGTGGTCTTAGTCAAATTAATTGTGACTTTGCAGGTAACCTCGTTTACATAGAACAATCCGTATTTGCGACAGCATCTCACTAATAAAATACACTGTATGACTAGTGGACTTTGGATGCTGCACTTATTTCCCTGTGGTATTAATTGGCCTGTAGTGGCGATTTGGCCTTTAAAGAAAAAAATAATTGCTTCCTGACAAAAAACTGTGGTGAGTACCCACAAGCATTTATGAATTTTTGGTATGGTTGCTTGTTCTGAATAGCCCGAGATACTTCGCATTTTTTTGTAAAATAGACCGGTAATTTATCTAATGAAATATTAAATGAAATGAGGTGCAATCTCTACAACAAATAAAATTATGAAGTAAAAAAGAACAGGATAACAAAGTTGGTGCCGCAACGTGAAAATGAAAATGCAGAGAAGTTGAGGGAAAAGTTCTATGCATGAAATCAATTATTAACTTTTTTCTTGAATTCTCAAAATTTTATTTATATTATAAATAGCGTGCATTTTGCACACAAAAAAGGAATGAGGACAGGATGTCACCTGAAGTAGGGTTCGCTGGGGGACATGGTGATCTGCAGGATTTCGCTGGTCATGTCTAACTCAGAGAAGGCCTCTTTCAGACTGTCAGACTGTAGGATCACCTTGTTGATGACATTGGTGCTGCAGAACTCAAAGTCAATTGGCTCCTCTGGTTCCTGGGTGTTAATCTTACAAACAGTTACCACTCCGCCCTCTTCGAGAAAAAGGGTCAGGGGGTAGCCATAACCGTTGTAACACATTCGCAGAGCAGTTGTAACCCCTTTAAGTGAGAAAAAAATAACAAATATACAATGTGAATGTAACACTGCCTATATACAATACTGAGTTTGTTTCTGGACAGAAATCGGAGGCAACTTATATATTGAGGGCATATTAAAGTAAGCTCCCCACTGAATAACAACCTACCATAGGCCATATGCCACAGACCAGCAAGGAAAGCACCTGGTCTGTGGGTTAAATGTGCCTGTCTCCCACACAAAACACAGTGCCAAGACGTCTTAATATAATCACCTGGAACAGTGCTGCCCCCAAAGATGGTGAGACAATCCAGAAGGACGGTCAGATTGACTTGGAAACTCACTGAATCCTCTTGAATGGTGAACTCCTGAAACACTTCTGCCTGCAAACACAAATGACCATAACGGGCTAATTAAAATGATCAAAACTGATTGTGCAGAAAAATACTAACAACATCCTAGCACCTGATAACAATAATTTTAAAAAATAAAAAAAACGGCTGCACTCTCGCTAAAACTATTAGGAAGCTTTTTGTAAGGGTGTTCCGCACTTGACACTGACCTGTATGAAGACATTAGCTTGCAGACATTTGGAGTCTTCGACTGTGACTTTTAACCCGTTTGGGGTAGCATTGAAAAGGGCATGGTCTTTGAAAGTGATGGATTTTAGGATATTGGAGATATTCCTAACATTATCCAAACTGGCAACGAGGACGTATCGGTCATCTCCTACTTCAGACAGAGTGGACAGGGGCATACTTTACGACTGAAATACAAGCGACAAAGAAACACGGGTCATAGCAGCTGGTGACATCTTGTTCTGAAGAACCATTTCTGATACTCGACTGAAAATACTT
Organism: Hiodon tergisus; assembly: GCA_025775045.1. Lineage (NCBI taxonomy): Eukaryota > Metazoa > Chordata > Actinopteri > Hiodontiformes > Hiodontidae > Hiodon > Hiodon tergisus. Next base: position 6,435,133 of record JAOVYW010000093.1, on the reverse strand, counting down.
TCCTTGCTAAGAATTCCAACTATAAAATAACGTTTGCGTAACTGTCAAACGGAAGCTTGGTTACATGCTAGTGTGTCATAACATTAGTCTTAGGTATTTCTGAAAGACATTTCTATTAATTCACAACATATAGTTTCCGTGTTAACCACTAAGTATGCCTGCGATTTCCTGCAACAAAAAATTTAGATATTTGTATAGATAATATTGTTATAGCTAGTCTAACTAATAAATACGTTTATTTACACTGTTTCTGTGTAAAAAGAAAAAAAGAAGTGATCGCCACCAATAAAACTACAGAAGCACACAAGTTCCTCGGCATTAATTTAACTACTCACTCGAGACAAAAACACAGGGTATATTGTTTGCGCAGACCAAGCTAGTCAAAGACGCGCCACACCAGCGTTTCAACTCTAGAACTTCCGGTCGTTTTTTTCAAAATAAAAGACTCCTCGCAAAGCTTTTCAAATATAAAAAAAAAAAATTCATGTTAAAACTATATATGTTATTCAACTTATATGAATGTAACTATGTAAAAGCTTTTTAGAATTTTAAAACTTAAATCCCCTTTCTAGAACCCCGTTCAGAAGCTTTTGTACTTTTGAAATTTTACGTCTGTTATCAAACTTTTTACAGGCTGTTCAAATTCAGCACAATTTACCGCTAGGTGGCCCACTGTCTCAAGGCGACTTACATGCATGAAGTCCATTAAAATATACATGACAGCCCAGAATGGTTTGTCGCTGATGATTAAGAGACCAAATACTAAACAAGAGGATATAATCTCTATTTAAGAATAGATTAAACCCACAATTTGTATTATGTATTGATTTATTTCAATTTGTGGTTTTATTTCATAAAACAACTTAACTATACAATGCAGTTTTGTAGATTAGATGTTGAAAACTTTTAATAAAGCAGATAAAGTCTGGTAATGAACTCATTAGTTTGTGACTGTGTAAATGTGGATGACCCTGTGCTCAAATTTATGAGGCCTGAGGTATGCTATATCTGCAGTCAATGGCAGTTGCTGGTCTTGTGTTCATATCTGGGATACCAAGGATACTTCTGGCATAACCCAGGTCCCAGCAAAACTATTTATAATAACCATATCGGAAACTAATCTACCTGCAAGGAAAATACAATTTTAAAAAAAAGTCAACTGGCCAATTTGAACTGAGAGAAAATAACAGCATTAGCAAACAAATATATCTATCAGCACACAATGATTCTTAGTGTTAATTTTTATGTTGCAAAGGAGTCTGAATTTCCGGCTTTAATGTAGAAAAGGTTTGCCTTACATCATATTTGAGCAGAAGCGTAGTGAAAAAACATTAGTGGTAGTTAGATTTATTTAAAATAATCTCAGCACTAATGCAGGGATCAGCCCATGATAAATTTACTGATGCAAAGTATCCAAAAATGTGCCACACAAAAGGAGTATTCACATGCTCCATTGTTCATCAGATCCCTAACTGTGCAAATTACACAGTTGCCAAAGAGCTGTATATGTTAATTTGTGTGTTTTACAGATGACAGGTAATCATCACCTATATTTTAAAAATCCATAGATTGTGAGCCTGAAAGTTTCCTCCTTTTACTGATTGCACTTATAAAAGGTAGCATGAAAACAACTGAACAAAGTAGGTAATGCAACATGCATGGCTAATTAATACCAACCTCACAAATGTAACGGGTGAAATATGCAAACGTATTTTCAGCAGTCTGACTGTAAAGCAGACTGTGCATTGCTATGAGCCAGTATGCCAGCGAGAGGAGATCTCAGTAACTTTTAACAGAGGGTAATTGTCAGTGTTCTTTTGTCAGAAAATCCAGTGAAAAGGCACTGTCTCGAAGATAGACATCATCACTGAAGAACAGTAGTGGGTGAAAATGGACAAGGACATGGACACATTAGATGGACACGATCCCCTTGTAACAGACTTGGATGATGTAAAGAGCTTTGGAAACGGACTCCTGAAAAGTGGATGTGTGTAAAAATAAAAAAGGAAAAGAATTTTGTAGCCTGAAAGTTGTCTCTCTCCATTCTTGGCTTCACACCCCCAAATGCCAGGGTTCAATTAATGTTTCTACCAGTTTTATTATGGTGTGGGACACATAGGGCATAGGGTGAGCCCACTCAATCTATCAGAAGGCCGGGTTGTACCGAGCGGTAAAACAATGATTATTTTTCTTATTATGAAATAACTTGTAATATTACAAGAAACATCAAAAGTTGCCCGCTTAATAGAAATGTTTTCTTTTGAACTTTTCTAAATGATTTATGCAGGAATAACATCCAACCGTGGACTTGCATGGTTCCCGGGTCCTGCAGCTCAAAGACGCAATTGCCTTCAGCCTTGACTTAAGGGAGTCTGTTCTGTTTCCTCTGTTGTGTGGCATGACAAGAGTTGGTTTGTCCTCCTCTGCAGTGTTTGTGATTCACTTGCTCATTATGAAAAATATTACATAACCTTTGCCCTACAACAAAGAGCTTTTTAAACCCTTCTGTTTCGTACTTGTCTCATGAATCCCTGCATCTGACTCAACGCTGGGTATTCACACAAGATCAGAGTTGGTTGATAAATTAATCTTAGACTGTAAAAGTTTTAATGTCTGAAAAACAATATTACTTGGATTCTTAACAGTGGCAATTAACAATATAACATTCATATAAATATGTATAAGTAAATTAAATGATTAAAGTTATGGATATTAGATAGTTAGAAGTGTATGCTTTTTCATTCTTGCACGTTAGAATTTTATCCCATCCGGAGTAAAAACTATACTTAAGCACGTGAAAGCCAGTGGATTTGAATGCAGGAAACACCTACAGTACAAAAACAATATCTATTGGCATATGCAATCAAATTTCTTCGACATGATAACTTGATTAATATTATACAAATTTGGGTGTATTGCCTATTCAGGTAAGATTACATCGTGGCCTGCTTTATTTTGACAAAAGACAATGTTGACTGTTTGAACAGTCTGAAGTCCCGTTGTGTACCTTCCACGGTCGACTGCATTAAAAACGTCTGTCCTTTGTTAAATCGTTAAAAAAATGCCTGTCCTTTGTTAAATAAGTTCGTTTTTATGAAAGTCCACGCGTGCTTTCAATGTATACAGTCATTTTAATTTTCTCACAAAAGTACAATATTAACATTAAGCTAAATTAATCCACACAATTGATTGAATATTCTTTATTTACGCATGAGGGTACTGTCAGGTCTTTTGAGGTAAACTCTCAAACTAAATTATTAACGTTACATGTTGTTTAAGTTTTACCCTTCAAAATACTTGTAATAAGGGCAGATAGTGGAGGTAAATTAAGTCATCAATTTAACAACGACAATCTTCTGGAGTCTGCAATTACGTTGTATAGTTCTGTCGAGAGCAAAGCTTATTTTGTAAAAGGTTGAAGAGGTTTATAAACATTTAAACAACAACGTGCACTTTTCCCTCATCATTTAAATTAAACATTAAATTAACCGAATACATTTTATTTCAATGAAGTTTGTTAAATTTACTAACAATTTAGTTCTAAAAACAAACTGTTATAAATTCCAACACGAATAGCAAGTAATGTTTTCTCCCCGGAAATGAAAATGCATTGGTAAAATAACAACACGTTCACACAATGCCTAGTAGAAATGGCCTCAAGGGAGTGTAACTACCGACCTCTTCGGGGTTTTGTTCTCCCCTCCTCCCTATCTGGATTGATATCACGGGTGAAAGGGAATTTTTTTTGAATCAGAGCACAGCCGCCATGCTGGGAGAGCAAACTTGTCATGTAGAACCAGCTCCGTAACTACCAGGAGTAACGAGTTAAGCGACTTCATCGTTGGGTGAGTTTTATATGTATTTAGGGGTTGTTTTATGCATTTCAAAGTTTATATTGTGATACGTGCCTGCAATGTTAATTGTTATTTTAACTTCGTTTTCGAATTACTGATGAACAAATCCCGAGTTTGGTCTTGCAATCACGCTCACCGTTCTGAAGTTGCAGACGCTAAGTAGTGCACTTGTTAATACGGGATACAACAGGTTAGTCGGAGACATTCTAGGAGTCCAGTTTTCTCATATGTTATTATCGCCCTGCATTTCGTGGTTCTTCGCGAGATGTTTTTTTTTTGCAGTTTTATTAAACTTAGCTAGCTAGATAACCGCATTTGGCTGTAGTAATGTCACCATTTAGCTTACCAAACTCTAGTTTGCCAAGGTTGTTTTTCCCCCAAAACAAACTATATAGGTAACTTTTTAACTGCGTTTTTTTTCTTCTGTATTTTATAAATGGAAAAGGTCCCATGGCTCATATTACTGAAACGTATGCTTTTGCTTATTTTGTTGTAAATCGCGTTTTAAGTGTTTTAAAACCACCGTCTCACGATACGCTTTTTGTTCTAATCTTTTCATGCAGTAGCTTATATAGAATCCAAAGGTCATTTAGGGGTTGCTGTCCGGAGTACGCAAATAAATGGCGCACCTTCATTTATACTGACAAAAACCTCACAAGATGGAAGTGTCCTTGCAACCTGTATAGAAAAATCCGAAACAGTAGGTTGTTTTTTTCCCCCCTCCTTCAAGTGCGCATTGAGAAGTTTTTTTTTTTTTTTAATCTAGTTATTCAGTTTCATATCGGCTTGAACGCCCCTTTAACTCGCATGTTTCAGCAGTGATGTTCAGCATGGGTATTTTAAGTATTCTAAAAAATGTTAAGCTGTTATTTCAAAATTATATACTGTTATTTCGAATACTCATTTTCAAACGTATCCTGAGCTCAATAGTTGTCATTTCTGTGTTCTGAAAATGTACCGCCGATATGTGTTCGTTACGACCCAACTCTCGTGTAAAACATTGTTGGCACATAGAATGAAGGGGAAAATGGGCCTTTCAGAAGCAGGTGTTCTGCTATTTAGTGTACTACTAGTACCGAGCTGCGTTTTTTTTTTTGGGGGGGGGGGGGGGGGG
>JAOVYW010000093.1:6400659-6425288 GCA_025775045.1 Hiodon tergisus | reverse complement strand
CCCTGGCTTATTTACAACACCCCCCCCCCCCCCCCCCGGGTTGGAACAAACCCCATTGGTTCCTGCAATCCTGCACCTTGGGCCAAAGTGTAATTTACTATCACAGGGGGCAGCCGGGATCTTGAGCTCCATTCATCCTACTAAGAAGTGGAAAGCTGCCTTGGAAACAATGGATTCCCATTCCCCTTTTTCCGCCTTCCTGGGAATTTTGCGGAATGGTGCATTCCAAAGACCGTATTTCATCTCAGTTGCTCTCTGAACCGGTGGATTCTTGGGCAGAACTCCCGACACTGACCCACCTAAGGTTTCCAGAGCCGAGGATGACACACGGTATGTTGTAATGATTTTTTTTCCTCCCTCCCTCCGTTCTTTTTCTGGTGGCTTCTGCTTTAATAATTGATGATTTCTTGGCAGGAGAGGGAGAGAAAGAGATGACTTTTGGCTCGTTACTAACTTGTCATGTTTATGCATACGGCCTTTCACCTCGGTAGATGGCTTCAAAAGCGGGGCTAATTCACGCTCCTCCAACCTGGAGACGGATTGTCACAGAGCTTGGTAAGTGCGTGTTGCCTTAACTGCGTCTGGATCTGAGGGGATTTCTGTCCATGCACGCGGTCTGTGGAATAGGGTGTAATGGCATATTCCAGCGTGCCGCTTTGATTTGTGGTTTTACTACAGTGAGCCCTGCCACAGTTTCAGCTCACCACTGGGAAAAAAATGTATTTTTTTTTTTTTTTTTTTTTAAGTTCCTAAATCTAACGTAATCTGGTTTCTTTTACGTTTTTTTTGCTGATCCAAGCACATTTCCGAGGAGGGAAATCTGTGATGCTGAAAAATGTTTAGTGTCCATTACACAAACGATTCCGCCTCTCTTTTTTTTTGTATATTTTTGGTTTCTTTGTTGGTGCACTCTTCATCAGTTCCGTGCATGTTTCTCGGTTTATGTCCAAGACGTAAGGAAAATGTATCCGTGTAATTTGAAGCTTAATTATCCGAATAACCAAGGCTTCGTTATTTCACGACGACGCGTAGTTCCTTGTAGTTCCTGCTGCTTAATGTTTGTAACTGATCCCCTGGTCTCCGGTGCAGGTTTTATTAGCGGCTTCTTGTGAGGAGTTTGTTTGTTGTTTTATTGTGTCTGACATCAGATCACTTCTGTCGCTCTCTCCACAAGATCAAAGCGGGTTTTTCCTTGTGGCGGTGCCCAGCTTCAAAGGCCGTCCACTAGTACCCCACAGCTCTCCGTTCCCTGGACTCGCCACAGCGCAATTTGCCCCAGAATCTTTTGTCATTAAAGCGCTATCTTTAAGCGGCTCGGATGAGCAGCCGCATAATATGACACCCGCTTAGGGTTTTTAATGAAATGGTATCCCACATGCAGACTTGAGGGGAAAATGATATCAATCGGCTAGCTGTTATGTTGTGGTAAATGTTCCAAATGCCTTTTCCCAGAATTGGTATTGGACCAAAAATGATAAAACATTGATAACCATATGCAATGGGGAATATGTGTAATACTGCTACTAAAATTAAACAGTCCTATTTCAATTAGAGTAGTGCTGCTGAGGTTTGTAAGTTAACACCTCAGTCAAAACGCAGAACCACAAGACTTAAATAAACTTGCTCGTTTAATATTTAATATCATTCAATATAATACTTTTCCACATGGGAAAACTAACCTCTGAAGGATAGATGTAGCTCACTTTGAATGGAAAAGCAGACCCTCAAAAGTGAAGCAGAATGGACTTCACGGAGCGGAAAGTTTCAGTTTTCTACCGCTGCCAGCGATGGCAAATTATTAGCTCAGTTGATTAAGGACAAAAACATCTCTGTAAAGTCGAAGTTGCAGATAAGAGGCCTAAATTAAAGTTTCAGTAGAGTCTGTTTCTACTTCATTTCAAGATGTATTGCCTTAAATGATAGGTTTTGTGGTTGTATTCAAGAAGGGAACCGTGGGTGTACTTTGTTTCATGTAAAGCGCAGTTGGGGATGTTTCATTAAATTCAACCGCACTGCTGTTTTTGGTTCACTTCAAATGAATTTCCTTGTCATTCTTCTATCAGAACCTGTCCGTCTTTTTTCACAAGTCTGGTGGATGCTGTGTTCTTGTTTTGATTAGATCAGAGCTGCTGCGTGCTGTGTGGTTGTACGTATGGTTTTGTTAAAAGAACCAACAAAACTGATAAAGTCTGTGGAGTACATCTTTGCTGCTTCATCTTCATTCTGTGAGAGGAGCTAACTCGTAAATCTCAATCACGGGCATTTCATTATTGTCTGGTTCACAAAGTACTTCTCAGACAAAAGATGAGCAGCATGGCTGTGAAGGCGATGCTCTCAGCCAGTTTGCATGTGTCAATAAATCAATCACTAAAATTATGTTTGTTATACTGCGTTTTTTCCCCCCCCCTCGTTTTAATTTGTCACCAAGCACTGGAATATCATAGCCATGTGCCAGCATACCAATGCAATAAGGGAGATAAATAACTGACTGTTCCATTCTGCTTCACAGCAGGCAGTTTTTATAATTGGACTTGAATGCATGGTTTAAGATTACACTCCTCAGTACAGTGTATAGAGGGGGACCATTATGGTAAAGGAGACACGGACATCTCAGCCCAGGGAACAAAAGGCTGGAAAAAAGGAAGAATGATTTAGAACAACCAGGGTTCTCCCAGAGGACACCGTCGCAGACTAACAGACAAGTGGCTGTCTGGAAGCCTTCATGAATATTTTGCCGGTTTTTTTCCCCTCCTCCTTTTTTGCCTTCCGACAGTACGGGTCTGGTAACTGACTGGGTTTTACCCATGTTGTTAGGCAGGTTTGCACATTTAAGAGGTGAGCGTTTTCCTGCTTGTTTTATTTGATTGCTCCTGATCTCTATAGAACTGAACCAAACAAAATTCACCCTGATGACTTTATTCAGGTGTCTTGACCGTTTGATTTGAAAACGATCTTAATGTAACATGATGTATTATGAAAAACAATCTTCCTCTGTGAGTTGAGTGTTGATTCCTTAGTTTAGATGTGGGGGGAACACTTGTGTCGTTTGGATTGTTTTTATGAGTTTGGCCCGGCAGTAATATAAATAATTTTTATTTAGGGGAAGCAACTGGTTCTTAGCGGAGGTTCCTGTTAATTCATGTTCTCATGCTCCTTCAGAGCGTAATATGTTAGTTGGATCTGTGTTGGCTCAGTTACCGTTGGCTCCTCTGGTTTCCATAGCAACGTTGTACCCAATAAATTACTCACGACTCCCTCCTTCCTTGCCTTGCTAATTGTGAGGGGGCTGGACATGCCTGCAAGGTGTTCCAGTTTGTTCACATGGTGGTGTTTTCATCTGTAGTAATGTGTTTTGGGGGAAATGACTTGCCTACAACAAAAAAGTGACCGTATAATTAAAGAAATTGCTGACATGGTTTTAGTTATGTGACTATATTAATGTAAATATAAGTATGTTACATTTTTAAAATTGAGGGGTAAATGATGTACTAATGGAGTCCAGAAGTAGTTGATCAAGCCTGGAAAGTCTCCAATGTGATTATTAAAGTGTTATAAAGGTTATTAAAGTGTTGTGCTTTTCCATAAGAACAATGTTTGTCTTTGATTTTCATGTTTTAAGCATGGCTTTGTAAATAAGTCCTGAGTCCGTTGTTGCTAGCTAAAATGCATTTCTCCGTTAACAGATACGCTTGGATCGCCCCTGCGCCTGTTTCCGTTGTCTTGAATCTGTGCCCTCGAAGGAGGATTTTCATAAATCGGTTTTCACTTGTCGAGACCATGACAGATAAGTAAGTTGTTTTTATTTTTATCCTTTCCTTCTCTGTATTACTTAAACAAGCTATGACTATTACAATTACAAAATGCAGTAAATTTAGCATGTTAAGTAAATTCCCCCCCAGGTCTCTTACAATTGAGGTGTTAATTTTTTTTGTTCACCGTGTTACGCCGTACCACTGCACAATGCAATGTTGTGGATGCTGTGACGTCACGGGGGTAAAGAAGAGCTTCCTTTTTCTTTGGGTCCCCGTGAGACAGGGATTTGCATGAGGCTTCATTTGCATCAGCGTTCGCTCTGGTGTTTGCTGTTGCTGCTGGCTCCCTTTTGTTTTCTCCGCGGAGCCGCTCGTTTGGAATGATTGAACCCGTGACACCGGCTCTCAGCCCAGTCTTGGGAGTTTGGGCTTCTCCGACCAAACAATGAGCCAAAAAAATAGGCCACGAAAAGCAGGGCGATTTGCAGCCCAAATACCGCGAGTCTGTGTTTACCCCATAAACCATGGAAAACGGGAGGGGGCGTGTTGGATTCCCAGGCATACATGTTCATCAGCAAATAGTCCCTTTTAATTATTGCATGAAATTCAATATCACAATTTGTATAAAGGGGGGGGGGGGAAAACGCACACTCCTAAAGAATGTGCATGCGTCAGTCATTTGGAAAATTCTGTCCCAGGCAAGTTTGATGCAGCATGTGGAACAATGAAGAAAGTAAAAAGCAAAGCTAGTCGCGTGGGCCTGTGAGATCACAAAGCGACGTTGTCACCCTTGCTCTTTCATGAGAAAGACTGGGGGTTAAGGCTGGAGAAAGGCAGCCACGTCGAGCAGGATGCACAGGTCTCTGTGGTCACCGTGCGACCGGAAAAGTTGTTCTTTGTGGAGCTGTTAAGACATTTCACTCCAACTTTTCTCTTAATGCCACTACTTTTGAAACGGCATTGACACGATCAATCTGAGGCGGGCTTTTACCTGAGTTCTGAGTTGTGGTTTACCTGTAGAGGTAAAGCTCGAACGGGGAAGTCGCCCTGTACTCTGGAGCAACTTTGTCCATTTTAAAACGGGAGTTGCAGTTATGTGGTGCTCAGTGAAAGGCCAGAAATTATCTGACCTTATTGTCTGGATATCACAGGATCTAACTATAAGACAGTGTCATTTAGTCTGTTTGTACACTTGAAACAGGCTTCTGTGTCCTGGATGCTGGGAAGACATAGCCGTTCCCTTGCATGCTCTGAAAGGTTTCTTAGGGGCTGGCAGATTCACACGTCCCCCCGGCAACACACTGTGCTGCACCTGTTCAGCAGGCACACAACGAGGAGCGTTAACCCATGAGTGGGATGAAACTGTAAAGAACTGTACTGTCTCTCCATTACCCAACCATTTGTAAAATCTCTCAAATTGCAAGATATTTTGCTTGAACTTGAAAGGTTTATATTAAAAGCATTTCTTTTAAATGCTAAATTAAGATGTTCCCCTAAGTCTGTCATTGCTGTGTCCAGCTGTTATTTCTATTCTTATAATGTAAAGATAAAGGAAGTATAAAACTACAGCAAAACTTGGTCTTAAAGCCGACCCATGGTCGGTTTTCAAATAAGGGATGAGCACTTTGAGAAGCTGTCCAGAGGATCAAAGGTATCCTAGCAACCACGGCAGAGGGTGATGGAGGCCCCTGTTTAGTTGTGCATTGTTCTGCCTGTGCTAGCCAGTGTTGTAGCACAATTGTTCTTCTGGGAGAATGATAAATGTTCTGCCAATGGAAAGTGAAGAAAAACAGAAAACTGACCTTGTCACTGGCACAAGACAATACCCTCCTCAACATGGCGCTGTTTAAGATTCATGCTCCTTGTGGTATCTGCTCCTTTCCCCTCTCTTTCTGTGTCTGGCAGTTTTTGGTTCTTGCAAACGTTTTCATCGATGAATTCCAAGTGGTGTAATTGCTCTTTCGTTATTCACAATTTGTTATGTCGGTTGCGTTGATGACACACTTCTGTATTGGTTGATGCATTTAAATGTCGCTCTGCAAACAAAGCAGGAGTTGACCCAGCGGCTCCCTTACAAATACGAAATGTGAACCATCACTAATGGGTTGTTTCCCCTCAAACCTAGAAATATCAGTGCAGATAAGCAAAATATCGTGTTGATGTCACGTGGCTGCAATCTTACGGAAGCTTTTTTTCTTCAGATGCACAGAATTGACCATCTAAGGGTGAACACTTCTTGAGTTTCTCCCCTGCCTTGCCATTTAGTGTACCGTTGACAATTGACTCTCCTTACAAGGGCGAAGTTTTGCATTCTGCCGTTTGGTCGATCGCTTTGGTCGATTCTGGCCACCCTGAGGCTCGATGGCGTCCTGGATGATTGGCTCGTATACTCCGAGTCTCCAGAGAAGGCACGGCAACACGCACAGCTTGGGCCTGAGAGTCAACCATGCTATCCTTGGTTTTAGTTCAGGTAGAAAACTACCTGTGACTGGTGTTGGGTTCCTCATCCGTTTCCTATACTCTGGCACCACCATCACACTGCAGACGCGGTTTGATGTCGTGGTGCCCCACTAGTGTACTATGTGGGAAGAACCGTGCGCTCAAGGCAATCGGATCAGTTGTTTTTCTGCCACGGACCTCCGTAGGTCCGCTTAGCATGCTGCTTCCACCTGAGAAGATCGCTAGCCATTCCAGTAAAGGGCAGGCCACTTCTTGTGATGTTCCTGGGGGCATCAGTCTCTGACGTCTCAGATGTTGTGGTCTGGATGGCCCCCACGTGTCCACCAGATTCTACCGGCTGAACGTCGCGGTATGCCCGGGCTATGGGACCCAGCGTGTAGACCTTTGCTCCTGGAGCCAGCTGAGAGCTGAGCGTGATTTCTTCTACTCTACTCATGTGGAGCCCCAACGGCTGTCCTCACGCCTGGTATGTTATGCACCCGTTAGCGATGGTTGGTATTGCGTGTAATTAAGATGGAACGTTGGATATAACGTGGAAATATTGTGTTTCGGTCTTTGAGATGCTGCAGTGGTTCAGAAGTAAAAAGACAGAACTGTCGTGGCCGTCGGAGCCTTTTTATGAGGGAAATAACTCATTCGCGATCGTATGTATTAATTAATGCTATAATACCTCCCAGTGTTCTATGGCACAAACTTCTAAAGATGACTACACTCCTCTCTGAAATGATAAGATGAATGACTTGCACAGATATCTCCACATTGGTTAAATTTGCATTGCTTTCTGCTGGAAGCGTTTCTATCCCCAAAACAATATGATGATTACGTGTCTCAAGACTAATCAAGTACTGCGCACAAGACCAGAGTGCACCTTGCTTATTAAGTTTAGTCTTTTCTGGTAGATTTAAACTGGTTATGATAACCCATTTAAAAATAGTGTTATGAACTTTAAGAACAGGAGACTTCTTCAGAAAAGTGGGGTGGGACAGGGATACCGGGATTCTTTTTGTAGCAAAACAAGCTGTTGTAATCCTTTTTGCTCCACAATGCTGAGACAGCCCTCGTTCTGTGCACAGCTCAGTGTGGAGAATGCACTGGAATTTCACCCATTTCTTTCCCAGAAAAGAGGTTTATTGTTAACAGCAGTTCTCTGGTGGGAAACTAGGACAGAATGGCTGACGCGATTACCCAGAAAGCACGCAGTGTTATTTACAAGAACGACGCCGTTTACCAAAAAGTGTGCTTCTTTTAAAGCCTGACTGTCAGAAATAGAGCCCGAACCTACAAAAATGGAGCAAAATAAAAAAGTGATGAAATTTATTTTTATTTTTCTGAGTTAAGGGTCGGCTCATCAGCGTTTCTCTGGATCCCTCCTTGTAAACATATTGAAGTTACACAACACGTGAACCGAAAAATCCTCCTCTGTGCCGAGAGGAGCCAAATGTTGCAGGGAGGGCTGCTTCCACTTAGTTAGATGTCTGTCAGACTCCCCCTCCCCCACCCCCACCCCCACCACGAGCGGTGCTGACAGGCAGGCAGGGCAGGGCAGGGCACGGTAGGGGGATGTTTATAGATGCGAAGCGTGACGTTCTGGAGCGGAATGCGGAGGGCAGCGCTTTTTTGCCAGAGCTGCTGGGAAACTGACGATCGGTGGCATTTCCACAGCCTCCATACCTATATCGGCAGTAACGGGCGTGGGAGGACTGACTCGCCAACCTATAGCGAAGAGCTCAGGGTTTGAGAAATAAGTGCCGTTAGTTTTCAATTTTCTCTTCTAGCATTTACATCCCCATTGGAAAGAATGGTACACTTATTTTTAAATGAAATAAATGTACAGTTAATAGCTTGTTCTTAGATTGAACTTTTTTTTTTTTCTTTCCCTGATTAGGAATCCCTAATAAATGTTTTATTTCAATAGGATTTACAGCCTGATCTTCAGTTTTAACTTTAAATTTTACCTTGTTAAGTTTGGACGTTTTCATGTCATCTCATCTATTAAACAGCATTTTGAGATTTAAGTGGGAGCTGGCGGTTAGTTTTGTAAAATTGTATCATTACATTTCTTTGTGCTGTTTTCGTAATGCCTTGTTGCTGATGTTCTGATATTAAAGTTCATATTTGCCGACAATTATCTGAAAAATGGATTCTATCGGCGTGTGTATAATGTTGTTGTGTATTTCCTAACCTCTGAGTTTGTAACAGTCCGAGTCAGATTATTTACTCTGCAGTGCTCAAAACCCAGCGATCATCTGTAAAGTGTATAAACATCTGCACCACTTAATGGGTCATTGTACCCCCACGAAGCCTGCAAATCCATATGATCTTTGCTTAATTTAGGTCACACAGCAAGGCAGCCAGATTCAACAACCCCCCCCCCCCACAGAACAGTAATTATATTATATTATATACTTTAAATTTGAATTGTATCAGGTAATATTTTATGACGACATAGATATTTTTGACTGAAAAATATGTAGTGACAAGATCGTTTGGTGGCAATTAGAAACAAATCATTTTGCTGTTTTTACAGTGGCTGCATTGGATTGTTGCTTTGATGGACAATTCCCCTCTGTTTGATGCAGGGCGGCTTGTTGATTGAAATGTTGGGCAAAGTCCCCTGTTGCCCTCGGAACAAAATGTATTCACTCTTTTGAGGTGCTTAAATTTAGTGTGAGGAAACACACTGGGGAAAAAGAGAGAAGTGTTCTGAAAGGAGGGCTAGCCATCTGTCACCGGGATTGTACGGTCCCGTTATGTCCTTTCCTGCCTCTCATTATCCCCTTCGCTCTGGACGAAACAAGAAATGAAAAGGACAGAATATTGCTCCGCAGCTAAAGTAGAGATCGAGGTATCTGACAAGTCCGCGAGAGAAGTACGTCAACGGAAAATCGGCCATCAAGACAAAATTGGTGGTATTTAAAAAAAATGAAACGATGAGGTCCTCCTTTCCAGGAAGTTTCGGGTAGACGCTGCTTTCTGTGTGTTGCGGGCATTCACCCTGGCACCTAAAAACAAACCCTGGGGCTACACCTGGACCCGTGACGTTGTAAAAAAAAAAAAAAAGACTGTAAACCAAACGCAAGCTACACATGCGCGGGCGGGCGCTCTAGGCTATGATAGCCGGCCAGCTGCCTATCCAGTTATGCCCGTCTGGTTTCGGTAGACGGCGTGCCGATTCAAGGTGACTCGGGGCCGGGGAGGAAATGGTAAGCGGCGAGGGATCCCATTTATTGCGGAAATGGGAGCCCGGACAGGTGCGCGTGGCAGGGGCTCCAGTCACAACAACGACTGGTGGTTCAGTCATTCAGCTGTTTAGGAAGTTCCTGCTGGGAAACCAGCTCTACGGAGCAGGCCTACAGTGGATTATTCAGAAGCTAGAGGGTAGAAGACGACGCTTGAGTGAGGGGTGTTAAAACAAGGCGGGCCGGGGGGGACGACCAGAACTGGGAGGTTTGGGCAGGTGAAAGACGAGTTGAATTTTTAGCTTTTGTTAGTTATGGCCCAGACTGAACACTTGTTAAGCGATTTTAAAGAGCAATCAAAGGTGACCCTTCTCCGGTTACACTGAGTAAATAAATGGTTTTGAGAGTATTTTGAGTTGGCTTTTTCAACACTGCTTGAACTTAATCAAATGAATAATCAAATCAAATGGTTACTAATCAAAATCACTCAAATTTTGAGCTCGGAACAATCTGGTAGCAAATAATGAGTGTGTTGTGGAATATGTTATACAGTTCATGGATTTTACAGTTTTGTTGTACTGCTCATTTTAAATGCTGTAATTTTGGAATGTAATAATGTTAAATCACAAACCTATGCAGACCCTATGATAACTGTGATAACTTTTTTTTTTGTGGTCTTGTTTCCTGTAGCATGAGAGTTTTGTAATTCTCCTTGAAGAAAGAACGTCCTTTCTAGTAGCGCTTGGAGGAAAAGCCACAGGTCAGATTACGCACATGCATTCCCAATCCTGAATGCTGCTTGTCTGAACCCAATCTTCCATTTCCCAATTTCTCCCGTTCCCTGCATGACCAGAGCTGCACGTTTTAAGTTCTCCTCCTCTTAATTTGCCCTTTATTACAATTCCGCTTTACTTTTGCTGAAGCGTCACCTCTGTGCTGATTTTTTTTTTTGATTGGTGTTCTTACTGTTGCTCTGAATCCTTTTACTCCTGATGAATTTAACCTGTGCAAGAAATCTTCTAGGGGGTTACATAGGAGAATTTCCTAAAGGAAATTCAGAATATTTGTTTACCATCTTTGTCATAGTAAAATAGTCAGGTGATCCAGAGCTAGTCCGTATGCCTGACGGTTACAGTAATTTAAAAATGTTTACTAACTGTATTAAATAGAATTAGTTATTGAGAATTAAGAACTGAATAAAACCAGTCAATAGTACGCAGTGCTTTTGTTGGCCCGTAAATAAACAGTGATTTTTAAAGATGACTAATATGTCTGAATATTTTTGAGAAAATATTAATTTTGAACAGTTTTTGGGACTTTTGTTTTCCCTAATGAATCCAAAAGTTGTTAGTTTTTTTTCCCTTCTTCTCTGAATCAGCCAATAAAATCAGTGCCTTGATAAAAACAGCTTGCAAGGTTTTGGTAAGTAGCCTGTTCTGCTGTGATTTGTATTTAGATTTATTTACCAATTTGTTATTTGATTGATCTCTCTGAAAATACGGGCTTGTGTCTACTGATTTACTGCGAAGTGGCCATTTGCTGTTAGAAACATTGGCATATCGTGTTAAGGTAGAACGGTGATGGGACGATCCAACTCGCCAAGGTTGAACCAGATACCCTCCTGTGAGAATGTCTTTACTCACTGTGCTAATCCATGCACCTGCCTTGGGATATCACCGGCAACTGCAACAGAAGGCTCTGTAATTGCCTTCTGCTCGTTATTGACTCCCGAAATAAACCAGGGTTGCTCGCTCAAGTTTATTATATACTCCAATATTTATCTCTGAAGGAAATGCATTCTGTTAAAGGTTTATTGACACAATTAGGCATTTTGTAAACATTGCCAAGCTAATTAGGATTACTTGGCTTTAAGTTGTTTACCTTTTCTCTTTTAGTTTTTGTTCCATCAGTAGAATCTGAACAGCAGCCCCATACCAACCTTCACTTGCTTTCTTTAGTGTTTGTTTTTACATTTGGTCTTAACAAAGTTACTAAAGTAACGGAGTTATAGTCTCTGATTTTGATGTACGTTTGTAAGCGATTAACACGACAAAAGTCTACTAAAACAACAGCTTTTAGAAATCGGCCCCCATGGGGTTACGTTACAAATACCTTGTTTTGGCAAAGCAGCGTTTGGCAGTACAAAGAGCGGCTCAAAGAAGCTGGCGTAACATCTAGACTGGTGTATGTAGCTAAACATCGGTGGGGGATCATTTTATAAGTATAACTTCCCCACTGAATCTCCTTGTAGAACCCTTCCTACGCTTAAGTTCCTCCCTCGAAAGTTGACAGTCCTGGGTCGGCTTCAAACAGAATGTTAATTTGAGATCCCATTTATAGTCCCGACTGCACCATGGTATTCCTCGAAACTGAGCTTCAAACGAGACGTCTCCCATTTTAAATGTTTTGATATCTCAAATCGCATTGTGTTGCGTTCCGTAGATTCGATTCGATTCAAGAGTAGCGTCTCCTGTAGGAAGGACTGGTGCTTCAGTGTGTGAGAAGCTAAGGAAGGATTTATGTTTACCCAAGGCTGCCTCGCTGTTTTGTAGATATTTTTTTCTTTCATCTTGTGACCTGCAAAAGGGCATGTTAGTTTTAAAAGTTAAATATACCCGTTTTACTAGAGCTGAGCCTTTTAATTTTTCTTTAGTGTGGTCACTGTATGTTTTGAACTTGCAAGCTCAGCATCTATTCTGCATGGGGTAATTATGTATGAGACTATTAATTTTGTGTCCTTGCCTACTGTTGACCGTGCCCAACTATAGCCGTATGCTCCATTTCGCAGCTTTTCAAATCCTTTTCTGCAGAACTTCTTTTAAAGGCTTAAGAATTAGCTTGTATGGGGAGCTGATTGCAAAGTTTGAAATCTGGGAGACGAAAAAAACAATCTTTTCAGTTTTACTTTAATCTTAACTATTACGCATTTCATACATTTTTTATTTCATCGGTTAAAGGAAAAATTAGGGAGTTGGTTCATGTATAACAAATACCTGTAAATTTGTACATTTTTATGCGTTGAGGTAAAAAAAAAAAAAAAAAACCCTAATGAATTTAGTCTAACTATAGCAATGCTTTTGTAGCGTGAACAGCTAGGCCAACATCGTGTCTGGGGAAATTAGTGCAGTGGTCTGGTGCTTTTCAAAACCTCAAATGTCTGTCAACACCAAGAAGCTGCTGTGCCCCAAGTATTGAGTTTCAATGAAGCCCGATACTGGCCACCAAATGCCACATGGGCCACAGTGGTCGTCATTTTGCAGGCTTTAGCAGTGCTGGAGATATCCATGGAAATTAACAACGTTGTCCGGATGAAGCCCGCTTCTGGGCGTGTGTAATTGAGAAAGGTCACGTCATAATGAACAAAATACAATTCAACTGATATTGACCGCCGCATGGCGTGCAGTACCGTCAGCTGAAACGCAGGTTTGGAAAGCTTTTAAAAAGAGCTCTGTTGATTAGGCTGTAGCCTGAAAAAAAAAAAAAGTTAATCCGAGGTAACCTAGGCACCTAGGTTTAAAAAACACTAACTCATTGTTGATAAGAGAAAGTGAATGCTTTCTGCTGGCAGGACGGGGAGCGAGGGTATTACTGCAGGATTAGAATCGAACGATGTCCGCATTGATCTGCAACGAGCCATTGCGACACATGGTCTCTCAGCAGGCCGGCCACAACCTGTCGACAAACTCCCGGTGTGCTCTCGCGAAGGACAGGAAGCTGGTTCTGCCAAGCGACCCAGGTGATGGCGGTGGGATTAAACCTTCAGGTCGAGGGTGATGTCCGTACCTGCAGTCATTAACTTTCCCTCCTAACCAAATCCCTCTAAACAAGGCTTGAAGTTTTCATCAAGGAACCAGCCATGGTACAGGGCAATCAGTTACGAACCCATCACTTTAAAGCGAAGATCCAGTCTAATGATGTTTGCTGCTTTAATTCCATTCCTAATGAATTGGTGTACAATAATCCAGAATGCCAATATTTGGCAGAATTTACTCTGGCAATCCTGAGAAAGCACAGTTCAAAATTGCTGAAGGTTTGGTCTACTTTTCTTAGAGTCGAGTCCAGCGTGCCTATTGGCCGTGACTGCGTTCAGGCGTGGTGTCACAAAGCACCTGATCTGTTGGGCGTAAATGGTACTTTTTACTGATAAGCGTGCGCAGTACATTTGAACCCATGCAGAACCTACGTACAAATCAAGGTTGGGTTCATAGAAATAATGCTCAGAGCTGAATGTGTTTGTTGATAAGTTGCAGTTCACTCCTGAGTATGGACTTGTGCATCCCGTTGGTCAATTTTGCATAAATGAACGCCAGCGTATGCCAAATAAGGAACAGAGTACGTTGAATTTGTTCAACCATAGCGCAACAGAGAAAAAGGGCGAAGCACAGGTGATTTTGCAAGAAGTAGGTAGGGGTAAGGATGCAAAATATTAATCAGCTGGACAAGTTAACTTGTAATATTATCTGTAATAACCTATTACTAATAATAATAAAAGGTAACGGTAATAGGCACTTCTTGCAGATGCAAAAACGTAGAAATCTGCTATCTTCTGTCCCGCGCAATGCTTTAAACAAAAAGAGTGGTTAACTCATGACATTCAGCCCAGCGATTTAAACTGGCTGTTATGATCTGCTGTTTGTACAGTATAACAGGAGGAATTCAAATGTGCAATAACTCTGAAAAAGCGGTTTCAATGGCTGCTTCTCCAGGTGCTTTAAATAATCCAACCCATTTCCTGTTTTGCAATCCTGACCTTTTTGAATCCGAAGGCCTCAATTGCCAGGTGTATGCCACAATAACATCCATTAAGATTGGCCTCTGGGTCGAGGGTTTTTTTTTTTTTTTTCATTTCAGGCCTCACTGTTGCCAAAGTTTTTATTTCATCTTTATTTGGCTTTAAAAACCAGCTTAAGTAACACATTACCTTTTGAATATTAGTTCAAACTTCAGATGTGATACGTTTGACGTATTTTCGCCCCAAGTCATTGCTTTAAAGCTTGTGTTGAAGGAAAAAGTCAGTGAATATAAACCTTTTCATGACTAAGGTACTTCAGTGCATCATCCTAGGATTCGTTCGGCCAAAACTTCCTTCTGATACTGTTTTCCGTTGGTCACCTGTGTAAAAGAGGAAATGAACCATATTCCTGCTAGACTACTTCAGATTCCCCTTTTGTCATTGAACTTATTTTAAAGTGCATTGCCTGTTGGTTCTTGTTTCTCTTTTAGTACGCTGGTTTTCAGATGAGTCATGCAATTTCTCACAGTATATCGTCTTTAGATGTTGTTTAGCTCTCCGACCCCCTTTACAGACAAAGGACTGTCTTGAATGAGAGTGCCTTACCGTCGTATTTATAAAGTTTAACATGAGCTCTGAGAACAGATTGCTGGTGTGAAAATTATTTTTTTTGGTGTTTCAAAATTGCTGCAGTAGACTGCGTGTACCCAGATTAAGTAGCTCTCCTTTGCCTTTTAAAAAAAAATAAAAATAAAAAATTTGTTAATTCTAATAAAATGTATTTGCTGATTGCTACATAAATATAGTTTTTATTTTACTTTGGGAACGTTGTGGGATGGTGAGATCTTCCTACCAATGAAGAATTGTAGGCTCAAATTTATTCATTTGGAATTTCCAATTATGTTTTAGTTTCTCCCTAATTTGGAATGAACCACTCAAATTCTATTCTGCTGGTTATCAAGGACCCTTCCTTCACTTATGGCATGTGAGGAAGAGGCAAGACTTGCACGTCCACAGATGTTGATAACGCTCAGATCAAATGTCTGAAATCCCATTTAAAATGTTGACCGGTATAGATATTTTAATGTAACTTTTTTTTTTTTTTTTTTTTTTTTTTTTAAACCCAGTTATCAATAGTTTTATATTCTGACAATGAATGAAAAAATAATGAATTAAAAGAATCCCCTAACACTGCCCATTGGGTTAATTCAATGATGAAAAGCTAATACCAGCTAGAATGGTGAACAGATGCACAGATTGAGCTATGAGAGCAGTGCTGGGCAGAGACGCCATGCAAAAGTCAGACTCTCAACAGGGGGAGTTAATTTCCTGGAGCCTGAAGTTAAGACCCAAGTCACAGAGTGATTGCATGTGAGTGTGATGGCTGTACGTACACCTGCTAACTGAGGTCTGGTTTTGTGGACTATTTCAACTTCCTCCCCAAAAAAAGTATCAAAAGGCGTGGCTTTGCGTGCGTTTGTCAGAAGCATGAGTTTGTGCCATCTGCAATTTGATTTGCTTTCAGACTTTTGTGTGGGGTGTCTAATTCTCTCGCTCTCTCTCGCACTTCTTTTCCTTTCTTGTCAATTCTCTCTGGGGCTGGGTTTAAGCGTGTTAACGAGTTGTTCCTATTACAGAGGAAACTTCACAGTGCCTAAGATCCAGGAGTCCAACATGGCCTTTAGTGTCCTCGGAGTCTTCCTGGGGTTACTCCTGGAGGTGTCAACGCATGGCCCCACCAGCATTCCTAGGACGTCCTGGAAACATCAAGGTAAAATGAAAATAATTTTGCATGTGTACAATATTTAATATGTCTATTTAAAAAAAAATGGAAATGTGGCCTAAAGATTTAGTTTTATAGTAGAAACTAGAAAGTCCTCTGGACAGTTGGGAGCTGTTCGGTTATTTGTAATCTGTTAATCAGATTATTATTATTATTATTACATTTTTAACATGATAAAGCTCAGTAGCACTATGCATGTGACACTGTATTTGTGAACTGCAGTCAGTACTTGGTTTGCAGTATAAAAAAGATCACACGTTAAATAAAGTTAATTACTAATCTTGCTACTCGTATATGACGTGAGATGCAAATTCTTGCGAAAGGGTGACCCACAGGAAGTCAGCTCGAACCAGCTTTTCCTGTTGATGTGTGAAGGTTGGTTACTTGGTCAAGTTTACAGAAGGTGCGATGTCACATATTTAAAACAAAGCTTATGCTGCAGTTTCGTGTGTGTGTGTGTGTGTTTGTCATCTAGGCTGTTATACTTGATATGCCGTTCATTTACTTGTAAGAAAATAAAAACGAATTGCACTCTAATTCATCAACAGATGTTAATGTAATGGAATTCTCAGAACCAGGAATCTTCAACTATTCCACTTTGTTGCTCAGTGAAGATAAGGAAGTTCTGTATGTTGGCGCACGGGAGGCCATCTTTGAACTGAGCATGAAAAACGTTTCAGTAAAGAAAAATAAGGTATATGCGTTTGAAGTGAATGTTATGGAATATAGACTTCAGGTAAATTAGGTGATATATTCAAAACAATTAAAATTAAAACAATTTCTGATTAAAACAAATTGCACAATCAATTTTATTGTTTCTACTGTATTTTATCCTATGTTTTTGACAAATATTATTTGAGTCATTATGAGAATTCTAATTATATGTATAATGTTCTATGGAAAACATGTAAATATTTGCTGTGTAGTCTGATTTAAAAAAAAATGTTTATCTTCATTTATTTGATTTTACAGGTGATATGGAAGGTTCTGGAAAACGATACGAATATGTGCATCCTTAAAGGAAAATCTAAGGAAGTAGGTTTCAAAATCATAACGAGGCACATTCCGAGTAATTTACTGTTTTGTTATCTGTCGTCGTTCAATTTTATATGCCGTGATTTTTATATCAGGAGTAAAACGTCTCTGTGAAGAAAAGCACTGGAGGTTCCTTCACCATGAAATTTAGTATAGAAAGACCTCAAAGGTACTGTTTGTGTTACAGAAGGACTGTCTTAACTACATTCGGGTTCTCCAAGTGCTTGACGATGACAAGCTGTATGTGTGCGGGACACACGCTTTCCAGCCTCTCTGCGACTATCTGGTGAGCTCCAGAAGTCGTCCGGTTACGATCCTCGAGAGCGTGCTGTTGCCTCTGCAGAACGTGTGGAGATCATTGCCTTTCTGTGTTTGCAGTCTCTTGAGGACTTTGAACTTGAAAAGAAACAGGAAGATGGCAGGGGGAAGTGTTCCTTTGACCCTGAGCAGAGTTTCACTACGGTCATGGTTGGTAAGTCCACTCCTTAAGCCCGCATAACTGGATTCGTCCTTCCTACATTTCTTTTGCTTTTAGTTCCACGTGAAGACACCTGTGCTAAAGCCTTTTGGTTAATTAAGTTTTTGGTTAATGAAGGATTGTCTAAATCCTAATGAAGTCCATCTTATGGAATTAATGAGGCTTCAGCACACAGTAATCGGTGCTGTCTGTATCCCTAGACGGAGAGCTTTACTCTGGAACTGCTTACAACTTCTTGGGAAGTGAACCGATCATTTCCAGATATTCTCCCTCTCAAAGCCTGTTGCGGACGGAGTATTCAACGTCCTGGCTGAACGGTAAGAGTCAGCCAAAACGGTCTTCGTTGTGCGAGGAAATTAGCTGCATTTCAACTGATATGATGATTTAAATACGATCTTCAAGAATCTGCTGTTGACTCTTTTCAAGCAAAAGGTCGGGAAGCCCTCAATTAATGCGTTTTTCCACTCCTGTCCCATCGACTTTTCCAGAGCCCAGCTTTGTCTATGCAGATGTCATCAGAGAGAGCAAAGACAGTGCAGACGGTGAGGATGACAAGATCTACTACTTCTTCACGGAGGTGTCGGTGGAATACGAGTTCTTTGGCAAGCTACTGATCCCCAGGATAGCTCGTGTCTGCAAGGTTAGAATGCCCCTCTGGCCTCCTGAAATTGTCACTGCGTTCTACTCGGTATATACTTTGCGGTTATTCACTGTTGAAGTTAGCCCGACAGCCGGGTTTTTTAATCCGTTGCACCTGCCCTCCACCCATGAGTGCCTCAGAGCGCAAGTTGTAAATAACTTGGAGTACTAAAGGAGCACTGAATGTCCATTCAAACAGGGGGATCTTGGCGGACAGAGGACATTGCAGAAGAAGTGGACCACCTTCCTGAAGGCCAAGTTGGTCTGTTCCATGCCTGAGCTGAACTTTGTTTTCAACGTGGTCCACGACGTGTTTATCCTGAAGACGGAGGACTGGAAAGACACAGTCATTTATGGCGTTTTTACATCGCAGTGGTGAGTAGCGTGGGCGTGAGGATGCGTTGACCGAGCGAGGGCAGAAAATGTCACGGGGGGGCGGTTTTCATGCCAAGCTTGTTCCTGTCTCAGGGGAAACGTGGGGATATCAGCAGTTTGTGCCTATAACATGTCATCGGTGGATGAAGTGTTCTCTAAGGGAAAGTACATGCAGAAAGCCACTGTGGAACAGTCCCATACAAAGTGGGTGAGGTACAATGGAATCACGCCAAGTCCCCGTCCGGGAGCAGTAAGTTTTTATTCCTCTCTGCATTTCTGGCCATGCGTATACATTTTCCACACCTTCTAAACTGAATGTTGTTTTTCCAGAGTGATACTTCCCATTACTCGAAATCTACTTCCTTTAATGTATCTCTTCAACTGCAGAACTTTTCCACTGACTTTAATAATGGATGGAGTAATTAGTCGGTTGTGTCAGTGCGTTGGAAAGGACTGTGTCGGATAATTCTTCTGTGTTGTGACACTCGTTGTTTTAACCTGCAGTGCATAAACAACAATAATCGACAACAGTACATCAATAACTCGCTTCACCTGCCGGATAAAACCTTGCAGTTTGTCAAGGACCACCCTCTCTTAGAAGACCCCGTCCTTCCCATAGGCAATGGGCCCAGGCTTATCGCCAAGGATGTCAACTACACACAGATCGCTGTTCAGAGGGTTCAGGCCCTCGACGGCAATGTGTACGACGTCATATTCACGGCAACCGGTAAGGAGCTGCCAGGTTTTAGTTGGCGAGAGTTTTGTGCCTACAGTTGTAAGATTAGGTTGAATGAAGTGTTTCTGTTGCATTTGGCCGGTTATGAACATTTCACAGCAAGTTCCCCCCCCCCCCACCCCGTTTGCCTTTCTAGATAAAGGAGTCTTGCACAAGTCCGTACTTTATGATGGTGAAGTGCACATCATCGAGGAAATCCAGCTTCTCAATAATTCTGAGCCTATAAAGACTTTACTTCTATCTTCCCAGGGGGTAAGTGAAATTTTAAGTTACACCTTTTGTGAAAAAAGATGGGCTGCAATTCCTCTGGATTAATGGCTTCAAGTGCTGCAGTACCCCTTGCTGATGGCCATTTAGAGGGGTAGGTTTATAAGCTAGCCATGTAATGCAGGTGGCCAAAGAGAAACGCTTAACACCACCGAACAAATGTGTGTTCACAGAGACACCTGTACGCTGGCTCAGACACTGGGGTAGTGCAGTCCCCCACAAGCTTCTGTGAGAAGTACTCTGCCTGTGAGGACTGTGTCCTGGCACGGGATCCTTACTGTGGATGGAACCCTGAATCCAAGGCCTGCGTCAACATATTCCAGGACCAGGACCAGGACCGTGCAGAACGGTTAGCCAAACAACCAGAAAACTCAAATCGACTTTACCTCTGCGGGACCAGAGAATATTTTTTTGTATCTGCATTCATAGTCATACTCTATATATAGATCTGTATTGATGTTTTCATATTGGCTGTGTGCTTTATCGTTCAGGAAGTTGATACAAAGCCTGAAGGGAGATGCTGAAAAGTGCCCCACAGGTATGCGCTTTTAAAATTTTAATTTATTTACGTGTAGTTTAATTATCTAATTTACGAGAGGAACCATGCGGTCCTAATGCTAGGGGATATGTTGTTATATTCTGGATATGTATCCCAGTTGTAAACTCATTTCCTGTATTTCTCACTACCGACATCCACTCGCACAGGGTGGAGCCTGCCCAAGGAAGAATACCACCGGATCTCGGTGAAGCCAGGGAGCTCTGTGGAGCTGCCTTGCCGGATGCGATCAAACACTGCACATGCGCTGTGGAGGGTTAACGGCAGCACACTGACCGATGCGTCGAAATTCTACCTGATGGGCGAGGCGGGCCTGCTCGTCTACAGCGTGGCCCCTGAGGACCAGGGGGACTACCAGTGCTGGTCCGTGGAATGGGCCGGGGGAAAGAATTTCACCCGCTTGGTCTCCGGCTACGTCCTAACTTTGGACTCGGTCAAAAGGCCTTCCACGTCCCGGCCCGCCCCTTTCAACTCCACCCCGGTCCACAAGCCAGCGGCGGCCACTGAAGGTAATGGTAAAAATGCTGGACCTCGACTAACCTCCACCCTGGCTAGCTCTGTCTTCATCCTCCCGCCTCAGCCTGCAACATCACTAACCCCGACACTCAACAGCACCGTTCGCTTCCTAAAGAAGCTCATTTTCTCCAGCCCTGGCGCTCCACAACCAGAAGCTCATGACCTGGAGACCCGTGACCCCTCTGCGGAGTACCTGCAATACGACAACAGCAATGCCCTTCTGTTCCTTTTCCTCCTGTTTTTCCTGCTTTTCCTGGCAGTCGTCTGCTACAACTGTTACATGCAGTACCTGCCCACTCCCTGCCTGAAGGTGCGCGCCGCCCTGCTTGGTAATGACAAGAAGCCCCAGCCGGAGTACATAGCCTGTGAGGGAGGTCTGATGGAGCATACGGCTGAGAAGGCGGACGCCACAGAGCAACCCCAGCAAAATGGGGCCCAGCACAGGGCCCTGAGGGACACCGGGTACGAAACCGAGCCGGAGTACAGCAACGGCAAGATCCCCTCTCTAGAATGTAAAAATGACATCCCATCCACGGATAAGCCCTTTGACGTTGTTTGTGAATTCCAGCCCATCGAATATGCTGACGCTGATGTGCTTTATTGATTTAAAAGCCCATTTCCATCGTAGTCGTATTACCTTTACATTTTACTGTCAGGGAACTTCTCGCTCATTTTTTCTCTCTCGTTTCTCTCAAGCATACACATGTGCACATGTGTATGCCTGCAAGTAGACATTAACACATTTGATAGAATAACAGGAGAAAATTCATTATTTCTTATAAGGTACTTTCTTAAAATAATAGTAGCTATTTTACCTGCTTGATAAATGTTGAGGGCCTTTTTTTTTCTTCTTTTTTTTTTAAAAGAAAAAGAAAATGTAATTTCCCACCTGCATTGCACTCAGCATTGTTTTAGAAGAAACTCAGTTTTTATTCCAAATTGGAAACGGACTTTACCAAATTGGTACGACACCTGGATGTTTTCCAAATTGGAGTATTTTACTTTTTAATATTTTGCGAGATCTGGGAGGGGGAATTATTTCAAGCTGTTTCTACATTCAGAAAGACCAGGACGTTAAGCTATACTGGATGTAGATTGATTACTAGCGCTTTTCCGTTTTATTTGTTCATTCTCAGGGACGTGATGGTGCTCAACCGTGGTTCTCCGCGCTTCACTAGCCTTCACACACTTCACTATGTGCGTACTCTGAGTTGACCAGAGCGTGTGCTGAGACCAAACTGGCAGGTCCGTTATGAATGGAGAGAGAGAGAGAGAGAGAGAGAGAGAGAGAGAGAGAGAGAGAGAGAGGGAGAGAGAGGACATGAAATGTGGGGTGAGGGTGAGTCTTGGAGCAAAATGGTCAAAGTAAAGATTTAACATCAGACTGAAAATACTTTCTTTTTTTTTCCCCCCTTCTGCAAAACTGAACTCTGAAGTTTCAAAGTCTGATTTATTCCCAGCAGACATTTACTCATGAACGATGTGTGTCACCTTGGGGCTGGAGACAATGAATCACTAGTTCTGCACCATGTACTTTAGCATCTGCTCCCTAGTGTTGGATCGGCAGTCACAGCTATTTGGTTTCGCACCACGGACCACAAAATCACAAACGGAGGCAATGCGGAGGTGCGGAAAGTCTCATCCTTTCAGCCACCAATCGTTAAACGCGCCACAGGCTGCGTGGCCCGTACGGGAGGTTCAGCACCAATCAAGAGAGGCGCGTCCCACCCAGTGGTTACTCCCGATGGGAGTCACTGTTCAGCGAGGAGCCAAGAAAGAAAAAAAACCCCTGATTATCGCTTTCTTCCCTGGACCTCTGTCAGGGAACCTCCGGTCTCCGGCTAAAACTGCTCCTTCTTTCTGCTTCTGCCTGTGGATGGTGTGGTGATGGTAGCCAAAGTGACCAAACAAGATTTTTTGGCGGGAAAAATCTGCTGTGACGAGCTCTTCTGGAACCACAGCCTTTGCTCACCCTGCTGCACCAGTAGCTTCCAATAAACTTGAGTTTCAATGTTTAAACAAACTAACCCTGAGGAATCATTTGAATGGCAAAGAATTTTCAGCCAGGTTTACTTGTTCTGGAAATTATTTTCTGTGTGGATGTGTCTATTTGTACAAATGTAATTATAAAGCTTCTTTGGATAATGCTAAACTTGTAGAATGGCAGACGAAAGCAACATTTTGTGTTTTCATATATTTCCGAAATCTGAGCTTGGAAAGTATTCTCAATAAGATATACAGTGGTGTGACTTTTTAATCTCAGTTTTATTCTTTTTAAAAACATGCTTCACAAAGTATCTTAAGGTGGTGCCCGCCCGCTCTCCCTCCCTCCCCTGTCCATCATCATCATCATCATCATCATCATCATCCTTTCTGCACGTTCATTGTCAATCAGCACTTTTATATTTCTCTTTCTCCTCCTCCTCCTCCTCCTCCCCCCCACTCCATTTTTTTCCCCCCCTCACAGCCTCTCCTGTATCTTTCTCACCTGTTGACACAACATTCCTGTCCACTGTGGGGAGCACTCCCTCTATGCCCCCTTCCTCTGCCTCTGCCTCTGCCTCCTCCTCCGCCTCCACTTCCTCATCCTCTCCTGAGCCGCGGGCCGTCCCGGAAGGTCTTGGGGTGCGGTTGCTGCCCCCTATGCTTAGTGACCAGGCATGGGGGGTTCAGGCCCAGAAGGTCTTTCTGCTCTTCTGCCTGGCCCTGGGTGAGTGGTGCACACAGTTCTCTCTCCCTTAACATTTCTCACTTGACAAGGAATCTTTAGCTCCTGAACATGGGCCTCTGCCTCTGTGAGACATATTTGGTTCCCACCTTTCTGAAGCAACCCAATTTTTTGTTTTCTGTTTTTTTTACAGTTTGGGGGGGGGGGGGTCACTCAGAAGAGAGAATATGTTTCATATTGCGGCACATACAAAAGTATTTTTATGAGATAATTTATGTTTAGTTGAAGATAATAGATCCATGATTATTAAAATTTTAAACCAGGGACGACTTGTATATGTAATTGTGAGTACCTTCAGTTCAGTGTGTGGGTTTACGATGTAAATATCTGTATATCTGTATATTGAGAAAAGTGAATCTTCAGTGACATTTTGGGCTACTGATAGGGTTGTTAAATAAATTTTTATTGCAATTGAGTTGAAATTCATTGGGTTTTTTTTCCTATTTAAATCAAAGAAAAAATGTCTTTACCACAGCCTTTAGCCAAACACCAGATAAAGCTTTGAAATAAACACAGGAAGTGCACCGCAAGAAATTGTCTAAGTGGGAGTTTATTGGCAAAAAAAGTTCTTTTATTTTTACAGCGATTACCATGTTGCTTTCATATTATTTTATAATTTATAGAAATGCCTTTTCTACTTTTGATTTAAAGTGTCCAGTTTTCAATTTTAAATGTTTTTGGTTTAGTGTGTATATATAGTTTGTTCTGGAATAAGTTTCTTCTTAATTATTTAATACATGTTCGTGAAAAACCATAATAAATTTGACAACTACCATATTAAGCATCGTAGCCCTGTAGATTGCATGCTTTATTTTAGGTGTTGAAAACCATGCAATTGAAAACTAGATGCTCTGTGAGGCTGGGGGCCATTTTTCTTGTACTTTTGTTACTACAACTATTGCAAAAATAAAGCTTAATGACTGAATGGAAAACGTAATGAATGCATTGTTCCTGTCCCATTGGAACTACGGGTTTGCCTGTCTGTGCCCAATTCTGCATCAGAGGTTCCCCTGTCTATTTAGCATGTTCCAGGATCTGATTTTTAGAACCTTAAATATGGGTAGCCCCCACAGAGTGCATTTTAAGGAGCTTCAAGGAGAACGGAGGCGGTCTGAGCACCTCGAAGTGTTTCGAGTCCAGAAGCCGCAACCAGAAACGGCATTCTCAGTGTAGTGGGAATCAAATCTGAGATCACCTAAGAAGATTGCCTTCGTAATGCAAAGTGAAAACGGTGTCTGTGACTAGGGGCTCAACGGCAGACGTTTCCTGTAGGTAGACTTGGGTTTACATTCTCTTTTATTTTTTAGCAGTAACTAAGCAATAAACAGAGAAAATACTTTTAAAATATATACACTTTTAACTCACCTGTATTTAGCCGATATGTTATTTACTG
>JAOVYW010000093.1:6381806-6400559 GCA_025775045.1 Hiodon tergisus | reverse complement strand
GGTTCATAATATATCCTTTATTTAAAACAAAGTTTGGGGGAAGGGAGAAGATAAGAAAATAACTTTGGCCAGACACAATTGTAGCCATTCCCGCACAGTAAGTTACTATGCGCTGGGCTCCAAGTGTAGGTGTAGATGGAAATGGGTATTCTGTATGGCTTCTTGTCCTCACCAACTCAACTCCCGCATTCTCTCAAATACCTGTGTAAGAAGTCTGAGAAAAGTGATGGGCGCCAGCTAGAATAAGAGCGCACCCTGCTCTCGTGATCTCGTGTCCATCGGTTATAACAAATCTGGCTGGTGTTCCACAACAGAGTGTAGGGGGAACCGTCCACTCATGTTCCATGAGTATTTAGAGTATGCTGACGTTGCTGATCAAGCGGGGTGGCCACTCTGAGACAAGGACGCTTGAAATTGACAATTTCCCCCCCCCCCGAGTTTCGGTGTCTGCGGCCTATTTTAAGTGCTATTTATCCCCCAGGTCCGAGTGATCTCCACATTCACTGGCAAGTGAACGGGCAGAAGCTGGAGACTCCGGTTAAAGAGTACAGATACGCCCTTTCCCTAGGTGTCATGTTTGTGAGCAGCTGGGTGAGACAGGGGAGCCTGTTGAAAGACTCACAGTACCTATGCAATGCCACGTCTGCTGCGGGGAACGAAACGTCCAAAATCGACATCGGCCTAGACAGCGGAGGTAGGACGGAGATGAATATTTTTTTTTTTTTTTTTGCGTGTCGTATCTCATGAAAACTGAATTTGAAAGCTAAAACGGCGAGCGCCTGGCTTCATGGACGGTGAATTGGAATAGTTCACGTTAGGAAGCCGCTGGGTTGTCGTCATAGCTGGTTAGAGAGTGTCCGTGTCGTGGCACTGCGATCCTGTGAAAGCTGGCTCCCTTGACAGATCAGTCTTCTTCTTCCAGGCCACTGTGACATCAGAGTAACCTGTGCCTATCCGAGAGGCACAGACGACCTAACCTGAGCCTTTCGGGGGGCCAAACCCGTAGCAGTAGATTTGGCGGGTTGAGATCAATGCTCCTGGTTGAGAGGATTGTGGTGACTGGGCAGTTCCCACTGCAGGCTCCTCACCACCTGAGGGTCGAGTGCAGGATTTTATTCGCCAACCGTCTGAGACTGGGCAACCTCGTGCCGACCTGGTGATTGACCATGTTGTTGAGGAACTTTGGCTGTAGGGGCACATGCTTAAGAGGCCCAGGGGAAGGGATTGTAATACTGTGATACCAGATGGCATCAGGACCCTGATGACTTTTAGCCTCAGGGTGCCAGAATCTGTCCACACACTTCACGAAGATGTGTGGAGCCAGGGAGTGTCAGAATGGCAGAACCTAGTAGCTTTGCCCTTGGAAGGTAAAAGTGAAGGTACTTTTTGCGTCCCGGTTTTGTGAGGACACGGGAGTAAGTGTCCTAAAGAACCAGTCTAAAAAGTCAGGAAGGACCACTACCAGAAGCGCGTTTAATATGTGCACTTTCTGCAGTAAAAACACTGAGCTGCATCACTTTTATTGGATCGTGGTCAAATGACACAGGTTTGGCATATCTGCTCGGATATTTCTGGGTTTTTGAGGGAAATAACCATTAATGGTTATAATCAGTTAAACTGCTTCTAACAGTTCATACCAGGCTTTAAATGTGTTTTGGTTCTTTTTAATACCTGCCCATTAACAGATGAAGACCGCGTTCAATCTAGTGACCTGGATCAATGGAGAAGTGTGTTGACAGACCATGAAAAACTGCTGCAAAGATGGAAGAAAGCTTGGGTAGGTTTGAGTTAATTGAGATAACATTGCGACTTGGATTGGCTGCTAGAAAATAAAGCATGCTTCAAAAAAAAAAAAAAATGGTTTGAACAAGTTGCTTTACATGATTTAGCATTTCACTGTAGTGTAGCAGAGGAACAAGAAGTGACAACGGTAAAACCAAACGCACACCCTTCTTTTCCTGTAACGTGTGTGCTGGATCAGTATACGCCAGTCAGGGTACACGCTGGAAGAGACGCCAGTCCATCTGGGGGACAGGGAATGGAAGCCACACGGAGAAATAATTTTTTTGGAGCGTGGGAGGAAACTGGAACGAAAGCTGGTCTCTGCGCCTCCGTCTTAGGTTGGCTTCACAGATCTTCAATTTAAAACCTGAAGATTCAGTCCAGATCAAAGCTTATCATTAAACCTGCACCGTTCCCAATTAAAACGATTAACCTGCCATCATGGCCGTCACAGGGGCAGTAATGGGGTTTTTAATCTTTTTTTAATGACTAGTTTCTGAAATGGCGGATCAATTTCATACTCGGGGCCTCTAAGAGCTGATTTACGAGTTTCATGAGTATTTTTTTGTTTTTTTTATGACACAAGTAATGAGTGCCTGTGTAGCCTCTGTGGTTGGACTCTATACATGGCAGTGTGGCAGGGTGGTGTCTATATCAAAGTGCAATTACGATCTAAACATCTCCAGCTGTTTGTCTGAGACCGTTTTTGTTTCATCATCACTGCTAGTATCACTTTCAAATGCAATATAACATTTTTTTTTAAACATCTATGCGTTTGATCATATTTGGTACCAGTTTCATGCGTTTTTGACGGTGAATGAAATACGTGTGTGCGTGTGTGTGTGTGTGTGTTGCTTCTCCTCAGGAAAGCTGTGATGGGGAAGGATTTCTTTGAAACTAACTCCATTGCAGCAGGAAGTAAACCTGGTCTCATCGTGTCACGTGTGATTGATTCTCTTGGTGATTGGACGACGGGCAGCCAAGAGAAACCCGGGCCAGCTGTGGCCTTGTAGGACAGGCCTTTCCAACAGGCTCTACTTGACTGGAGACGTGAGGTGGGTTTAACTCATCTTGGATGGGCTAAAGGGTGCACAGAAATGTACATTTTTGGTTGAAAGGGTATCCGTAACCTACAGTGAGCACGCTACACTGGTCCGTTTTGCACTGTTCGATCAAGGTCTATGTTTACCTTGTGTTTTTCTTAAAATCAAAACCTGTGAGCTATTGTAATTTGTCATTAAGTTTTGGATTATGAATATTTCTTGGTAATAAAAACATTGGTCTTTTTTTTTTGCTGTGCTTAGAGACGTTGCGAAGCTTTATTACTCAACATTTTCAATGAACATTTTCATCAGATGTGTCATTTTTATCAGAGTGTCAATTATGTCTATTTAAAGTAGCATACTTGTGTCTGGGGGATTATTTTCCTTCTTCAGTTCTCACAATTTATGCTGCGTAGTGTCTCCTTTGCATTTAGCTTTGTATTCAAGGAACTTTAAGACATTTTTACAATTATATCCTTTTCATCTTTTTGAGTTTGTCTAACAAAATATCAAGAAAAAATATATTTTGGTTTTTGTTATGAGCAGTTAACTTTGGTTCAAGCGCACGTTCTCAGTGCACTTTTCTGTAGCAAGTGCGCCACCTATGGGTCGTTTTAACAAGATGCTGGCTGAGATACTTGCATCATATCGGTTACGAACAAAGGAATATGTCCAGTCTGCATTTTGACAGCGATACATTTTTGTTGTAGTCTTTATTTATAAAAATTATTATAAATAAATTTATCTTAGACCAGCGGTTCCCTGTTTTTGAGCCTGCAAACGCCTTTTCAATCACCAAACGTTTCGCGGGCCACCAGTTGTTTTATACAATATATAACTTGATAACTAAGACAATGCAATCCTGTTATACAATAAATGCAGGGTTTTTTTTTGGTGAAAGTCAATATAAACTTGAAATAATGGGCCTTAAATGTAGTTGACATCCTGTAACTCGGTCACAGTGATCGCTTACTTTTTGTTGGTTATTTTTAGGTTTATAAGAAAGTTTTACTGAGTTTGTGTATTACTTGTTAGAAGGAGCTGTATCACAAACGTTTGTGTGTTATGGGGTGTAGTGATTTGCACTGCGTTGTGAATGACCCGTTCTCAGTTGAATTTCACTGTAATCTGCTTATTTGTCTGAAAATTGCAGTGCCTTTTGTTTATTAGAATTAAAGGTTTATTCCTCTCTTTGGGCTGTATATTTTTATACATATGGTTGAGGTGTAATTTCAGTACAAATGTGACTTACTGTAATAAAATTGTTTTAGTTTTCTATAAGCTGGTCTCACTTCATTCGATTAAGGGGGGGAGGTAGTACTAAATCCAGCCTAATGCCTTAACCATCTAGCCATACCACTTTCTGTAGACATTCATACAGTCTATATTGAGACATACAATACAAAAGTATTCTGGTTTTTACAAATCAGACTAATCTATAGGGTTAAATGTTGCTTTCTGACTCCTATACGGGCATACATGGTACATTCTAGCCCGAGACACTTTTTGAAATTCCTGAGTTTAGTAGATGACATAGCTATCACTATGAGACACTTACAAACTACTTAATTTTATTTCTATGCTATAGGTAAAATGGAACACCGACTTAAAAAAAATTTAAAGCCATTTTTCAGAATGTAATGGTGCACAGTGCTTAAATCAGAAAAAATGTTATGATTTGCTGAAGCCCTTTTAATAATGCCCTTGAAGAAACACTCTACGGTGGCTTGCATTATTCCTGGCCTGGATCTGGGAAACATATTTATAACCTAAAAATCTAATCAGAATGTTATGATAGTTTACCATGTCCTTTCTGTGGCCTGTATTTTCCCATTCGGGTACCCTGTAAGAACCTTGGAAGAATCAACACAACCGTGTTGGCTCTTGGTTCTTATTGCAGCCATAAAAAAAAACATTAAAGATGAGCTTTCTTCACCTGATGTCGAACTTTTTAAGTAAAAATGGCTTACCATAGATATCACATGTAACTTTGCATGATTTTTACTAATTATCCCAAGAATATACTT
Organism: Hiodon tergisus; assembly: GCA_025775045.1. Taxonomy (NCBI): domain Eukaryota; kingdom Metazoa; phylum Chordata; class Actinopteri; order Hiodontiformes; family Hiodontidae; genus Hiodon; species Hiodon tergisus. Next base: position 6,395,707 of record JAOVYW010000093.1, on the reverse strand, counting down.
GATGCAAATAGCTAATTCAATAACATGGAATTCTGATTCCTTTGCCTAACGCACGTGAGCACTCACTTTTCTCAATAAGTGGACACACAAATTCAGATACATTGAATAATGTAATAATCATTATGGCAACTACTTAATGCTATGATCATTGGTGTTAAATATGTGTGTATGTATACAATGTCTATATAATGTATACACACAAGCATATATACTGCCATTGTTTTACTGACATACACAGGCAAACACCAACAAAACAGTAACAGGAAAAAATGCCATTTGTTTTAATGATTTTTATTAAATTCTATCAATTCTAAAGTTATCCAATATTCAGCAGAAATCAGTTTAAGATAAGGGACTAACCTTTGGAAATACTGATAAAGATTTTTGTAAAAAAAAATACACTTTAAACCTGTCGTCCTTCAATAACTTTCTATAAAAAGGGGCTCTCTACATTTTTCCATCTGTCCATTGTCCTCCTTCAAACACCTGCATGTTGCAGAATACTGATCCAAGTAGACCAAACAATATACATTATTAGCCTAAGCCTTTTACCCAGCTTTCGAACTATTGCGTTACATTTTAAAGATGGGCCTCTACTTCCCTCTGCTGGATAAACGATGTCATTTTTTAAAAAATTACATTTAGTTTCTTAGTAGATGCCGTCATCTAGAATTTATACCAATGGTGCCTAACCATGGTCTTGAGATCCATGCATGTGCAGGTTTTTATTCCAACCAATCACTTTAGCACTTTGTTTCAGCTCAGTTGGGACTATTAGTAGATTAGTCTCATCCCTCATTAGTTGCATACAGGTTCTTGTAATGTATTCATATCATGAAAATTATGCAGATTAAAGCTGGAGATCAACTGTTCAAGAGTATAAAAGAGTTTTAATACCATCTGTGCTGAGATGAAGTGGTTTAAAAACAACCATCGCATTGCACCGTTTCACAACTAAAAAAGTCAACACAAGATTCCTGTGGTCAAAGACATTTAACAGATTGCATAGTGTTTTGATTAAGATTGATATCAATATCTCCAATATAACATCCTGAATGGACACAAACTCACGCTACTTCAGTTCAAAATGTACGCTGCTATAAAATACAACATAAACACACCTACATATATATATAAACAATAACGAAATTATGTCCACAGTGCTTAAAACTTTAATCAATTTATGCTGATCCATTTATGCCTTTCAGTTCAGAAGCAGTACTTTTGTAATTTGAAAGTTTTACAATTAAAGTATTAATCCTGGTACTTCGTGATGTATGTAAACTAGGTTTTCACAGGTCTTCAGTTTGAGCATGTGCTCCAAAATAAATGGCCTGCCCTGTCGCATTTCTGTTCAAGATGGCTGATTCCAACTTTCACATTTTCAAGCAAGAGAGAATGCTGCCACTTTAGTTACAAAAATCTTACTAAAGTCACATGATTTAAATACAGTACAATGATGTGGCACATAACCAAACGAGGCAGAGCACTCAATATGCATTACATTTTCTTTGGCATGTAAGGGGACACCACTCAGTATCTGAATATGTACATCATTAATTGTAGACAAACTTTATTGGTAGATTTTTTTTTTATATATAAAACTTATTTGAACCCTATATTAAATCACAGTATCCCCAGATATTCTGCCATTCAGATAGGGAAAATGTCTCTGTACTTCTGTAATCGGAGCTTGGTTGCTGAGATGAATACAGCTCAAATGCATGGGTTGACAATCTATAACACTGGAAAGTATTCACTGAATACCAAATTAATGAACATTCTCAGAAAATCAGTTCATGTCAATCTTTTGGCAGAGGTCTTCGAAACAAGAGAATATGTGGCTCTGGAAAAAAAAAGAAAAAATAATATATATATATATATATATAAACAAACAAAATTACATTTGTTCTTTTCAAACTTCACAAAAATATTGTAATCATACTCTGTATTCAACATAGTCATACCCATTTCATCTGGTTTAATGTATACCTAATCTGGTACTGCTGAAATGTAATCATAGCATAAAAATGTAGTAAGAGATGCGTTCATGACCGCTATTGGCAAGCCACAGACTACAGCCATTCAAGGTTAAATGCAGTGGGGAGAATCGAAAAACATTTCTAAATGGTACTACGTTTAAATTCCGAAGCAGGGTTTGAAAAGAACACCCGACCACCCGCAGTTTTTCCTCTGGTAAAACCGACATTAACACAGCACAACGAAGAAGAAAAAACACCCACATAAAACTTGGCGATATGATGGTTTTTTGAATATAGATAATGGTTATAGGCTATATTTTCTGGCACACAGAAGCAATCATTATGCTCAGGTCAACCATTTCCAGACTTCTTGTAGCTGTGCGACCAAGTTCCCTTTGGGTATTGGTACAGAGGTATACCCCATTTTCAAATGATATACAAACATTAACCGTCAGCTTTTGCCAAACATGGCTATATTAGCTTATGTTTACGAGTTCTGCCAATCCATGAACAATATTCATTTTCAATATATGTGGATGTATACTTGACTATATCAGATGTTATTTTTAACCGATATGTCCTTTTATTGAATTAGTCGACTTATTTAAGTGTTACACCTTGGACCATTTAGTTTTATAAAGTCAGTAGATAGTAAAAAATGTCAATGTTTAACATTCGGCAGCATGATTTTAAAGCCCACGGTTGGGGTTAAGTAATAAATGACCAGTCGCTTAGAACTACAAATTTTAAAAAAAGCGTAATTTTAAAGCCTGCGGGAAGGTAGAGAAGGGTGTGTATAGCAAACAAACCAGGTTCGTGGATCATGTAGTGGACCCATCCGAGACTTTGTTGCACCCCAAGTCGCCTCCATTCGTCCTCCGACATCAGGTGGGACTTGGGCACTTGTTTCGCAAGCTCCCTTGGCAGAACAACATGTCTGTTGGTTTTTTAAAAACGAAATAAATACAATATTTACAAAGTTTGACCTATTTAAATGTTGCATTAACGTTTATGACTAATGTTTGAAATAAACATAAGGAGTGTTGAAGAGGGCATTTAAAAAGAGGCAAGAAAGTTCTGCTACCCGATAAACTTAAATTCGCTAATTTAGACACTAATTTCATATCAATATTCTTTCATTCCAAAAACACAAGTGTGGATTCTTTAGTTAAAAACGACTGTTTTAGAACTATTTTTGAACAATGGTTTTAGAAATAAATAAAACACAACAGCTATCCAAAGAGACATTTTCCATACTTTCATAACAATAATGTTATAACAAAACAAAAAAAGAAAGCACTGAATTAATGACGAACAAGTTTCAAGGCTGATTACACGTGGCCTTTTTGAGAATAGCCGAACAGGACTTCAAAGTCGTCCAGTGGCCATGTTAACTTTACAGTCCTATCTTTCAAATAAAGAACTTGTGAAGTCAGGTAGTATGCCCTATACCATCTAATTCAGGCCACGGCACAATAATTTAGCTTTATTTAACCGTAAACCGTTTACCGATTTCTGTGTAAAAATTAAACCGGTTTAACAACTGCAATAGAACAGTGTTACCTGTATTCATAATGTTCATCGTTGTACTTGTCTGAATAGTAGATTTGCTTATGCGCCATGTTTTTGTTTTTTGTTTTGAAAATTCTAAGTTACTTTATTTCTTAGTCCTATTACTAGCGGCGTTAGCTTCACTGTTGTAGCTTTTTTTTAGCAACTTGGCTATCTGAGTTTTAAACATAAAGTTAAACAAGGATTAAAAGACGATGATTGGACACAAAAAAGCATGTGATCAGAACTAACCATTTCTGCGTGTAGGGATGTTTGTGCGTGGAAATGAAAGAAAACCAAGTCCTTTGTTCATTTAGGCCAAGTAAATCAGATTTAAGTTGTTTTTCATTAATAAAAAACGAAAGGGAGTGTCACTTTCGGCCACCTCACAGTACATTTTTATTTATTAATTCTATACCTTATTATGGTGGCATGTTTATGGTTTTTTGTTTGACCGATTCGTGTATTTGACATCATTACATATGTGACATAACTCTAACTCAAATGCTGCTTAGATAAGTCAAATGTGATTCATAAAATATAAAGAACATTACCATAGTCCACTCAGATACATACATATTTTCTTTATAGATTGCTTTTTTTTTTTTTTTAAGAATTAGGAATTGACTGCTCTCCTTCATCAGGAAGGCTGTTAACACATGCGCTTAAAACATTTATGGATATCGTGCTGATCTAAATGAATATAAATACCTATTTATATAACACATCTACAGTAGAATTACACTCACATTTGGCCTTGACACACAGTGTGTGTTGTTTACCCTAGACTAGAACCACTTGGTTATGTACATCAGTTCAAGGGGACCAGGTTTGTTTTTTCTAGGATGGGTATGATACTTTAAACCAGAAGGCGTCTCGACTCAGCAGGGTGAAATGCGGTTGTACCCCTGTGAATGGTACTTGGCCAATATTGCTTCAGTAAATACCTGAATAGATTTAAACACGTATAAGCTATAGTTTGTTCTGAATGAGGAAATAAATTGCTTAGCTCTAGAAGTATTTTCAGGATTTACATGAATAGTTATGGAACAGATTCTGAACTATGAGACCCTTAAAAACGAATAAATGTAAATGTATGTGAGATAAATATTGCATTTATTATTTTTGTTGCATTTCTGTGTTTAATCTATAGATCAAACACTGCCAAAATATAGCTAACATTATTAAAGAAACAAATAAATATATCAGTGATTTAATGTACTATATTATCAAAGAAGTGCTTTAGTGACTGATTATCACCTGGAACATGTTTTAAGTGTGGAAAGGTTTTGTTCAAGAACAGGTTTGGAATTTTGTCAAGCATCATAATTTTGAAAGAAAAAGGCTATCACAATGTACCTTGAGTAGTAATAGACATTCAGCAATTGATTATGGAGTACACAATAGAACACTGCAGTTAACTGTAACCTAGTAACACATTTTCCGAACGTCACTCTCATCCCCTGACATCAGACATGCATTGCGAGCTGCAATTGTCGAGGGCATGTACAGAAGCATGCCATGTTTCATTGGGGCGTCTCTTCGTGAGTACGTCTTTCAGAGGTGAAAGGCATTTGCCTGATTTGGACTGTCAATCTCTTTAGCCAGCCCCCTCACCCCATTCTTGTTGCTATGCTGTCTTTGAAACTATGGTAACGATAAAGGTGCCTTTAGGGGATGATCTTCCTGTCCTGACTTATCTCATTTATATGTCCAATCATTGAGGATTGATTGTTTTAGAATTTCAAAAAAAATAACAGCACTAAGAAGATTTTCAGAGAAAACAGGAGTCACAGCATTTTTTTTAATTATTGGTAACGTGTTGTGTAAAGAATATTGCGACACTGATTTTTTTGTTATGGGAATGATAACGACATGATATCATAGCTTCATTTATGCAGAAGGACGTACATACATGTTTTCTCTAGCATTACAAGAGAAGTGATTTTTTTAAAGATTGAATAAATAGCCTTATTTTGGTTCTAAATATCCATATATCACAGTAATATACTTAAACTTAAAAAATATTAATTTAGTTCCTCACCAGACCATTACCGTTTTGTTCCAATTTTCATTGAAATTGTTGTCACATGAACTGTCACCGTGGTGCTTAATGGATTTTCATCAGAGAAAAGATACAACTATTGGTTTTTTCGGGGATGGCCAGTGTTATTTTAAAACAACCCTTTTATTTATTCTTTTCTATACAATATCCAATTTCTCCATTTCACAGCCGTAACCAAAAATCCCTTTAGGAAATACTGTTAATGAGCAAATGATCATCGTTTAGTACTCGGTACTCATTCGAATGTGCAATAGAGGTACCCAGTGATAGGCAAGCTTGCTCTTCAGCAAGTGCGGTGTTTTGCAGGGCTCTCGTTAACATCTTTAAAATACGCCGATTTCCGTTTCAGTACCATTTAACAGATTTCATGGACGTGCATTATCATTCTGTCATACAAGAAATGGACTGAGGCTTAACTCGTGTTGGTGCAAAGGAGGTGCCTTCAGGAAGGCCCTTATTAAATCAACGCTAAAAGGTATCGTTGCACTGTAATATTCAGTAGTCCCTTTAACTGTAGCATTATTGTCCATGGTTTTTAGCATGCTGGATTTATTAGTTATACTGCTTAACCTTCTGCGATATCTAAATATAAAAATCGAAATATAATATATAATATATATAATATAATGCCTCCAATTATCAGAGTACTCATTTCACTCAGCCTCAAGTTCAGTCTTAAAAACTGCTGACAGGTTTTCCTTCCAACGCTCATCATATCAGTCAACTACAAATGGATAGCCGACATAAAATTTTATTTGAGCATACATTAGTGTGACCCTACGTTTGGAGGGAAGAAATCCTGCATCCAATCAAGGCCTGTGGTCAGTTGCTGCCACGTTATTTATTGGTCTGACTGAGTATTCTCAACTCCTCTCTATGGACGGAAAAAAGGATGTATTATGGTGCAAGTCACGTCGCATTGAGTGAGCAGGAATTGTTGTTTTTGTACAGCGATTGGCTGAGAAGGAATGCCCCCTTCACCTACGTACACTACACCCAAACTTCCCCACTTCCTGCTGCTTTAATGAGCCATCACTGGAGAGAGTTTAGCAGATACTAGTCACGATTATGTAGATTAACTCGGGGCCTTGTTGTGGATTTTTCACAGGAGACACACCCCCCCCCCCCACACTCCACTCAATGTGTAACTGTTCCTTTCATCTAACCATCATTGCAAAATATCTTGTTATTCAGTATTTCTGCATGTAGTTAACAGTTTTAACTAATGTACATTTTTTTAAAATATTGTCATAATGCTGTTTTATTTATGATGCTGGATTTCAAGTTTAATGGCTTAAAATGACAACTCTTCAGCGATGGTTCTCAGGTGGTTGTCTGCATGGTTTGTGTCTGCAGATGGTTTTAATCCATGTACCTAGTGAATAATATAGCTTAATGCATAGGATTATATCTTTATGCATTAATTTCCTAATCCATGACTATTTATAGCATACGTCATTTATATCTCAAAATAGTCATCCTTGTGTCTCAGCATTTTTAGATTGCTGCGCTTGTGAGGTTGTTTAAAAAAGAAAAAGGTGTCTTGGCATCCCGTTCAGCACCCTATTCAGTGTCCTTACTGGTGCAGATAAACCAATGCAGTCAGACACTAATTGCACTTTGATCAAATCGCTGTGTTTGAGTGCAACGTGTGCATTAACCACTAAGTACATTTTTGCTCAGGTGACGTAATCGCTTCACATTCTCTTTGACAGTTTTTTGGCATGCTGTGATTTCACAGGCCCACAACAAGCCGAGTTTTCCCACTGGCCCGTGTGGCGGAAGGCAAGCCTGCAGGGAGTACTGTGATCAGTTGGGGATTTATTATGAAATGCACCATACTGTTATGAAGTGTTGACAGGTGCATAACTAAAGAAAGTAAGGTTTATTAACCTTTAGCCCTCTGTGTGGCTTGTGTTGGCCATGTTGGCCATGTTGGCGGCCTGTGACATTTACCCAAATTGGCCTAGTTTGGAGGTTAGATATCGAGGTTTTTCACCTTACCAACAAAAACAAGTTTTTAAAAAGGAGGGAGGAGCTATGGATGAGCATACACCATCCAGCATATTTTGGAAGTCTGGATTGGGGTCAAAGAGGGAAGTGATGCTTCAGATGGAGGGGGACCAGACCTCTGAGACAGTACTGTGGTAAGAACCGGAGGCCCTGTTTGACAAAGCGATTGCACTGCTGGTAGTGTGGGCTCTTTTCAGTGCGAGCAGGGAGAACAGGGGACTCCAAAGGCCTCCTGGAGTGCTCCAGACTCTGGGGTAAAAGAAGACCAGGCCCTCTGGACAGCGGAATGCGGGGAGGACCGCTTTTGGGAGGATTTTGACAGAAGTGCTGAGGCAACAGGTGCGGTAACGCTCCTGACCCTCCGCAGCTATCGCGGTAGAACTGCGCAGACGGGTGTCTCTAGCGCCATTAGTCAATCTTAGGCAGAAGCACTGCAGCCTATCCGCCAGGTAAGAGATGTCTAATGCCACTGCCCGAACAGGCCCAGAATCAAGAGCAGGGCCCCCTGCTTCATTGCTGTGGGGGTGGGGAGGTGGTGACAGTTTTAAAGTGGTGTTTCTGACAATTGGTAGCTTGTGGTTGGTTTTGAGTCATTGCCGACCATTTTGAAAGTGAACTATAGTCGACGTCTGTTGCCTGCAAAAAGAATGGAATTTCTGCAAAAAGTGAGGTCCATTTGGGCAGATCGAACATAAGATGACAGAAGACTAGGACGGGTTAAAGTGCTGTGAAGTCTATAAATATCGCATATAAGGAATTTATAAATATAAAAATCTTTAAATATAGCTGCAGCAGTATCTCCAGCATTAAGTGAGATCAAACATTTAAAAGCCGGAATGCAGAGGCTGCAGATTCCAGAGGTTAAAAGCTAAATTGATTTTCTGTTTGGAGGTTGTAATTTTTTTAGTCAGTGAGCAGTCCCAAGGAATGTTTTCTAGTACTTTGAATATGACTTGAAGGATAACATACGGGTCTATAATTACATGCAGCTATATGATGAAGATCTGGGTGATAATATATTGTATTTTTCATGTAAAAGGGAGTTTCATTAATAGTTAGCCAAATGGTTAGTTTGTCAAAGGATGATATCAAAGGATGAGTCTATAGTCTGTTAGGTGAAAAGGTACATTTTTTGAAAGAGGTTCTTCCCAGAACCTAATGACCAATTATGGATTCAAAAAAGTACGGGCACCAAATAGTACCCACTGGCTTGGAAGTTCTTCGCTGGGCCCAAGGTGAGAGAGTTGCCCGTTCAGATGACTTCCATGGCCTGCTGGGGGTTATAGATATGCTGAAGGTGAGTGATGAGTGTCAGAGTGCATTATGGATGTCAATCCCATTGTGGTGACAGAAGGTGTCACGGACAAGTGTGTTCCTCGCTAGGGAGTACACGTGTAATGAAGTGACGTGAGTTGCTCTGCTGTCACGTGCGCGTTTGACAGAAGGATTCATAAGTAGTCATTTTGTAAGTTTTATCCCTTTCCCGCTCAGTCAGAACTGGGTATCCGTTATTGATTCAAAGGTTGTTTGCCACATGTATTCCAATGTTGTAATCTATGTATACATTCCAAGGGGTTCTTGTAGGCTTACATTTCATAATTTGTCCTTGACTGAATTGACCATTAAGCAGACGACAAATTGTCCTACGATATTGAGTTGCATCAATGTATACCTACCAGAATCTCATATAGCTACATGTGCGTTATACTGAGTGATGCTATGTCACCAAAACGGCAAAACGGAATCACCGAAAGTTCCCAAAATGGTTATAAAAGTAGATTCAGAATATGATTCCCACGTTCTCTCTGAGGTAGCAGTATTGGCTTAAAGTGTCAAAGTGGTCTGAACATTCTTTCTCCCATTGCTGATATTTTGCCTTTAATAGACATCCGGAAAAACAATGGCATAATGGTGTTATTTTTCCTATCAGATATTTAAAACCATTGTTGGTTGTAGAAAGCTTTAAACGGCCACGTGATTTGCTAGTTTTTTACTTTAATATTAATATGCCTTTGAAATTCCATAGAAACCACAAATGATACTTCAATAGAAACTTAAAAGCCTATTCTGAATTTATTTAAGCATAAAGTATACCAAAAAATATAAATTCTATTGGTATTTTAAAAATTTGATGTCTTAATAGTGTATAGTCTAGCATAGAGAGTGGAGAGTAAGGGGGGAAATGTTCCCTGTTAATTTGTTTGGCTCTCCTGAATGTTTACCACAAGCAATATGTATATACAGACTCACACACGGACTCTTAATGCCAGACTAAAGTCATAGGAATAAATTATCTTTCATTGTAGCTATTCTAACTGACATGCTCAGTATGTTCAGGGAGTCAGCCAAATAGAAACTAAGGACTCATCACTATCATGCATTTAAATTAAATGTAATGTAATAAGTTATTAAATTGCACATTTTAAAAGATATAACTTTTTTTTAAACTAGCGAATAAATAAATGTAAAAATATATATATATATAAATAAAAAGGGTACTTAAATATCAAATCAGTAATGGTAAAAACATGCAATCTTTTATGCAAAAAAAAAAGAAGGAAAAAAAACCACACCCGTGAAAGGAATGGAATCTTCCACTATTCCAGCCTTCCCTGAATGACTCATCCAGCTCCTTTCTTATTGGATAGGACCATTCGATCCCAAGGGATTGCCTTGCAGAGGCAGAGAGGCCTTGCTTCATTCACAGAAACATTGGTATGCAAGCCTGCTATTTCATTCACATAAAACAAAAATATTATTTGCATTTTGATCTTCAACATCTTTTTCTCTTCTTTCCTACCAACACGGGCTGAGCAGGGAGTTCTCATCCGTCCTTTTCGGTTTGCCTTCTTATACGAGAGAAGAACAAGCTTTTTTTTTTGCATTTGCCAGACAGGAAGGCAGTTTTAACAAGATATTGAGAGGGACTGCAGTGCGAAATCTGTTGCAGAATGAGAGAAGCCTTATGAATGACTGTCAAACACCAGATACCCGCTCCTGTGGACAATTTTTTTTATGAATGGCTTTGCTCCATGAACAGCCTGCTTTTTGTTCCATGAAACTGTGACTATTTCTATTCAGAATTATGATGATATTCTTTCAGTTTGTGTACCTTCTGTCTGACATGCACCTATTTTTGAATGCTGTTTGTTAATTATTCACCAAGATAATTCAGGACAGGATCTAAATTAGGCTTGGTGATTTTTTTTAAGCATTTTTAGAATTCATCTGCATCACAAAGGTTTGTCCATTTTCTTTCCTTCAGATTAGAGCGTTGAAAAAATAAAAAATAAGGCAGACAAATTGAACAAAGAAGGAGGATTCTTTGTTAATCGTTATTTAATATATATGTATATATATATATATATATATATTATTATTTTTTTTTTACATGAAACCAGATATATGGAAAAATATATATATTTTAATTTGGGAAGTATATAGATGTGTTAATCATGATGTTGAAAATTCGCGACAGAAAGATGACAATTGATGCCGTTTTGTAATAATATAATTGCTCTGTATTCCTCTAATCGGAAGGTGTCAATTTTCCATTCCTGATGTTACAGTAAACATCGTTATTTTTTATTTTTTATTTTTTTGCTTAATTGTTGATATATTTATGAAATTATGCTGAAGAAAATATGAGTGGAGCTTCTTATCTAAAGTCAGATGATGTATACGTTTAGATATATTATGTGGAAAATGCATCTCTTTGTTCTTTAATTACGTAGTTATCAAGTTAATATCTGATAAAGTGTTAACCTGCTAGAGTTAACCCACAAGAGCAGAGGAAGAATGTCTAAATGACAGTAATATAGTTTTATTATGCTGAGATGCACTGGGCATTAGATATTTTGCTGTCGAACCTTCTATGCTTTGAATCTGATTTGCATTCGGATAAATATTATTAATGGATAAACCTATATGCATATTTAACATCATTCTGTCATGTAATTGAATAATTAATGTCAATGAGTAGATTTTTTTCTCTCCCTGTCTTTTATAATAAATAAATAAATATGAGAGGTAGCTACATGTTAGAGAGGAGGATATTTTTATAAGCTGAACGAAAAAAGAAAGGGCATCTTGTGGTGAAGTGGAATTATTTTACATTAACAATTATTGGATTAGCATTTTTGTTCTGTTGTTTTTTTTATCGACGGGATAAGAAAGAAAAACATTCCTCTGGTGAAGAGGAAATATCAGTCTGGAAAATTTGAGAATTGATTGGTTCTAGTGTGCTGTAAGTGGGAGGATTTTTTATTTTTTTTTGCTACAGGAAGTGATTTGCTGTGTTCAGTGAGCCTTTTGTTGAGAAGGGTCTTCTTAGATCTGTGAGTCATGCTTCTGCTGTGAGCGGGTAGGCAACCGTGAGAGGACTCGGGATCTCAACCACATATACACCTCTCCGTCTCTGGACCTCACTTGCGGATGAAAATCCCCCGGGCAGCGTTTGTTTTTTCTCTAACGTCGAGGTTCTGATGTCGTGGATTGTGTGTTTTTCCCTTTTTTCAACCTTTAAACTGGATTGCAGCTCGGGTTTTTTTAAGACAACAACAACAACAACAACAGAAGCAGAAGCAACACCACCATTCCAACGACAGAAATATTACATGGACCCGCCTGTTATTTCTATGAGGTATTTGCTATGTTAAAGGAAGGTATAATTAGCTTGGCATCGCATCTGCCAGTGCGCATGTAAGCAGGCAGATAGAAGGGCATGCTTCACCGTACCAAATACAACCGCTTCAGGAATGAGTCAGTGACGTCCGTTGATGATCTCCTCCACAACCTGTCCATGAACCCCAAGGTTTCGGCAGCGCCTGCACCCTCAGCCGAGCCCCCTTACACCCCGCCGTCCGAAGTGATACACCCCGACCCGGAGGATGGCGGAACGACCCTCTGTGCCCTCATCAACAAGGTCTCCAACCTGAAATTCACCAACACAGGCAGCTTGCTGGGCATCAAGAGCCTCCCCTCCGCTGTCAAAGACCTGGCGGTGTCCAAGCTGCAAGGAGGCAGCAGCTCTGGCACCCCTAGTCCCACCACCGTCGCAGCAGCCTCTACCACCAGCTCCTGTGGCTCTGCCGCCAGCCCTCTGTGTAGCCAGCAGGACCCAGGCAACATGAGCGCGGGGAAGAAAAGCAGACTGGAGGTGAGGCACCTGGGTGGGGAGGAATGGAATCCGAGCGGCAGCGTTGTGAATAAACCCTCCAGAGGACGGCTGCACTCCTGCGACAAGATCTCTGGACCTGGTGTGACGTACATTGTAAAGGTTGGTCTCGGTCTCCGTTTTCTCCCCATTCTTTCTTTTCCTTCAATGAATGTGGCGAGGTAGAGAAAAAACAAAACAACACAGAACAGCTGCCTAATGATCTTTTATTAGAAAACACATACATGGTAATGGGAAGGCACAGGAGAGTGTAAACAGGCATTCAGTAATGATTTCATGACAGAGAGGATAATCTAAATGGGAAAAATCTAGAAAGCAAAACAAAAGGCTTAAACCTGCTGTATTATATGAGTAGTGCTACTTGCCCTGAATACATTATACCCCGTTTGTCCTTCTGTGTTTGTGTTATAGGTGTTCATATATTGTCAACAGGTTTGTTTTTCTGCCCTGCACTGCAAACATATATTTATGGCACACTGTATGCCAGCAGTGTTTGGTTTTTTTCCTAGCCAATAGCTTCCCTCTCTGTGCCGAGACAAGGAAAAGGGGGTGTCCGACGTGCATCGTCGTCCTTCTCTCCATTTCCACAACACAAAAGCGCCGATCTAGCTCGCTGTTAGCCATTAGCCATTAGCGTTAGATTCCACATGTGGTACAGCTAGCTTGTACAAGCTTGCGGTGCGTCTGCTAATCCCTTCACATCGAGCGCCAGGTGACGCTCATGCGTCAGGTGTTGTGGGGTCAAGAGGAACCATGATGGAGCGTTGGAAAAGGTTGAACGCTTACACATCATGTGTGTAGGATGTGTCCCAAAAAAAAAAAAGTCCATGCTCAGATTGAAAGCTAGGTGTCTTTAGCATCAGTTACTTTACTCATGACTTATATTTCAATACAGTTATGAGTGTTAATATATTAATGTTTTTAGTAACACTCATACACTACAATGATTACAACTGAGGCAGTTAAAATTATATTACTGTAAGTATTTGGAACAAAGGCCTTTGTAGGTTGATATAAGTATTGCATGCCTAGAATATTTGATTTATGAATTATTCACGTCTGGTATAAATAACCATAAGAAAATATGTTACAATGAAAAATCCACAATAATATA
>JAOVYW010000093.1:6353079-6381706 GCA_025775045.1 Hiodon tergisus | reverse complement strand
GAGACCTTTAGCCTTGCAACTCTGCGGTGAATATCACGTGAATGCAGGGGATGTGGATTTCTGGATTTTCCCCATGATGACTGTTACTGAGACCTTTAGCCTTGCAACTCTGCGGTGAATATCACGTGAATGCAGGGGATGTGGATTTCTGGATTTTCCCCATGATGACTGTTACCGAGACCTTTAGTCTTGGATTTGTGGTAGCGTCACAGCCCATGTTAATCGGAGTGGGTGACGGAAATACTCTCTTCCATCTCATACTGGGACAGGTAGCAGCTGTTCCGGTGGCCTTGAACTTTATGATGGAGTGGAAACTGGTAGATTTAGCTTGTGTGAGTTTATTTATTTATTTAAATTTTTTGTCTCCATCATCATCAACTTCTGAAAACCGATGAGGTTTGTCACTGAAGGATTTCCTTGCTACTGTGTTGAATGATACATCATCAACTATTTTCTGAGTTGTTTGTGTTAACCTTATTAAATTTTTGGGGGGGGGAATAAAACATTCCACAATCATTTTACTTGGGTTTATAATATTTTATTATAGTTTATAATGTTTTTGATTATATTTAGCCAGGTTATGGATAAATATGTATGCTGCATGAAATAAATTTTAAGTAATCGGACCATGCGACAATAATTCAGGTGTTCCTTGCTGAGACAAATAATTTTTGGTCGTATTTTTGTACTTTTCTATATTATCTTACTACAGCTGAACATAATATAATTTCCTTGTAAAATTGTATGTTTCTAGCATCTTGATGGTTGGTGATGACACAGTTGTTATATTTTGTTTTCATCGGTTTATTTTCCATTCTATTATTTCAAATCTAATATCCTAATTAGATTAGTTTTGCTGTGACCATGGGTTTTGGATTAGAACTAAGCACAATGAGATGGTACCCCTGAACTGCCCTGATAGATATGAATAGATGTAGTTATATGTTCTTGTTGTCACTCTCTTGTTCTGGTTCTCTTCTAGTATTTGGGATGTATAGAGGTTCTTCGCTCAATGAGATCGCTAGACTTCAACACAAGATCTCAAATAACAAGGTAGGTAATAAAAAGATGATTATTATCACACCAAGATTAATTTATTGTCTGTGTTCATCAGTGTGAGCGGGACATCGGGTGTGAATACAGTACGTCAGGTCCACTTTTCTGCTTGACTTACAGCAGTCAGGAGTTCTGACACGTGCATAGAGTTCGTCTCTCCTGTAGATAAATAAGATAACTGATTGTAGCATAAAATAAGTCCGGCACTTTGTTAATGCATTATCCTGCAGCCCGTTTGTTTTACAACTCATTATTCCTACTACTGAGTTAATTAATTAGAGACCGTAGTGTTGGCATGTTGAGAGACCATAATTGTAGCAATGATTTCCCCTCAAATCAAATAGGAGTCGGTGCCTTAATTTCTGACTTCTAATTATGTGTGCTATCTTATTATAGTCAGCAATAATACGCAATAAGTTATTTCAGGTTTTGTGCATACTATACTGTACCTAATAAAGTGGTAAAAAGTCCTAGAGAGAACATGTTGGCTGTTCCAAATGGGAGAAGGTAGAAACTGAATGCCATTTTGGTTCCACGTAAACAGAGATTACATCTGATGTTGTTTTGGTTATTTTATATTGTTATCAATTTAACCGGTTCTCTCTTAATTGCCCTCTCTTTCTCTCCTCAGGGAAGCCATCAGTCTGGTATGTGAGGCTGTCCCGGGTGCCAAAGGAGTATTTCGTAAACGAAAGGTACACTGTGAGTCTGACAGTAACATACTAGTCTGCAGGGGGTTGTGGGACTGTGTGGGTGGAAATGCAGCCCATAACTTGGGAATGCACACAGTGTACCCGGTGACTCAACGCGGTGCATTATATCACTAATCATCTGTTTCACAGAATTTGGAAACTAGACCCTGCTATGTTTTAGTTTTCTTTTGCATGGCGGATCACTGTGTAGTGCATGTTTCCCCTCTGGGGAATCACTGCCGCAGAACCTTTGAGCAAAAACTTTTAATACAACATATGGGCTGCTGCAGCTAAAATTTATTAAAACATATGTGTAAAACGTCTTTCTTGACAAAGCAGCTAGATGGACGAACTCTAATAGAAGCTGCAGAGCACTGATTTTATTTTGTGCGCTGGGTCTCCAAACAAGCCTACCGAGAACTTATTTATAAAGGGGTCATATATAATCCCCTAATAAAACAATAGTATAATTATAATTGTTCAAACACTTGTGGAATACAAATGGTAAAAAAGCTGCCTCCTCCTCCAGCCTCCCACTAAAGCTCTCTCTAGCATCCTGGGAAAGAGCAATCTTCAGTTTGCTGGAATGAGCATCAACTTGAACATCTCAACGAGCAGTCTGAACCTGATGACACCAGATTCCAAGCAGGTTGGTCTTCACCTGAATCTCCTCAACTTGGACCACAGGCCTGCGTTCTTCGCTGTTCGGCGACACCACAGCAACGTTTAATTAATTAATAAATAACACTTCATAAAGGCAAACAATCGAGAGTATTTTATTAAATTTGCCTGATTTGTTCGGAAACCTGCATCAGGAATGCCAGATATTTTAAAAGTGCCAAATGATTTTCCCTAGGAACAAATAAAGAGCAGAAGATCAGGAATGCCAGTGCATAGTGTCTAACCTGCTAACCACCTACATCTATATATTGCATTTAAGACTATGGAAACAGCTTTGAGTGTTCACTGGATCATTTCTAAAATTGAACCCCAGGATCAATCTGAATTGGGATTCACCTACTAGAACAGACTTTTGTTAGAACAAGCAAATTAAAGTTAAAAATTTGTAATAATCGAGTTTGAATAATTTGTTTAAAAAATATTTTCCCCCTGCGAAAACGTTTTGTATCCTCAGGATAGAAAATTGTAACTTGGAAAAACATGCCGATGTGTGGCAATGTATAATGTCCCCTTAATTTGATCACATAATTTATTGCTTTTTATGGAAAAGAAAACTACATTGACAATCCACTTTTCTTTTTCTTCCATCCCACAGATAATAGCAAACCACCATATGCAGTCAATTTCCTTCGCGTCCGGTGGGGATCCGGTAAGGACATTACTCAATAGAGAAGATATTACGATTGGGAATGTGCTCCTTTTTTAAACCTTTGAACAGGTTCTGTGGTCCATGCCCTAGTTGGGCTTTATCTCTTTTACTGAATTTGAATAAGATGTGTTTGAAAACAACATTTAAAAATAAAAGTGACTAGGCCTGGTTGGCGGGAATGCAGAGTTTGAAAGAGTTTACCTAGGTCTGGGTGCAGGTCAGAATTCCAGGATTAATTGACCTCAGGCCAAAAAATTTATTATATGGTTTTTATCTTTTTTTAAATTTTATCTATGGAAAGCGATACTTTATGCCTTTCCCTTTCAATTCTTTATCCAAACTTTACTCCATTTGTTCAAAAAAGCCTCTGCTTTACTTAAAGCATTATTACTTTAAGAAATATTATAAAGGTTTTAAAACACTTGGGACCATGTTTTCAGGTCATCATGTAAAAAAACAATTGACACAGCTCTTTGCAATGCTTTTATGCTAATATTTGCTTTTAAAAAGATCTGATGTTAACTATTATATCATAGTAGACTTGTGTGTGTATATATATATATATATATATATATATATATATTCATATTGGTTGTAGCTAGTTGCAAGAAGTAGCCGGCTGCAAAACTAGCCGTTTTCCCTGTGTGGAGATTTAGTTATGAGGCGAGATGCAACAGCAGGATTGCTGATTCAAATTAGTTAAAAAAAGAAATAAAAAAACAATGTGTGAAAGAGAACTATTTTGTCGTTCCGGGGATTTCAATAGGTAATTAACACGTCATGTAATTAACACTTCAGACTGCAAATACTTCCATTCATGATTACTGAGAATTTATAACAGTCAAAAAGATTCCCTTTTTCTGTGCTCTGTGTGGCTGTCACAGACTGCAAAGACATAAGTTACCTAACTCTGAAAATTAAAAATAATAAAATGTAATATTTCAGATGCTTGTATAAGACATCAGTCTGTGTTGTACTAGACTTTAGTGCTTTATAAACTTTATCCTGGTAAATTGTGTATGCATTAACAGCAGTGGATTTATATACTGTTATAATACAGGTTTTTTTGCACATTTATTTTTTGTTGCAAATAGCATTCTTGGTTAATTCAGAAATGCTTAGACTGTACTGCTAGACGACAGAACTTTCATTGTGCGTGAATGATAAAGATCTCAGCACATACTGTTTTAGTGAGGAACGACAATTCAGCCGCTAACCATTGTCACCGTCCATGCGTTTGGTTTGGGACCTACTCCTGCAGTTAAAACTTTGTATGAGCAGATGTTGTTGCAATACTCGCGTCACGTCAATACTCGTCTTTATTTTGGAGCATGGGACCCCTGGTGTGAAATTGTGCTTTAATCAGCCTCCATTGCTAGAACTGAATTGTCTATTTTACGCACCCATATTGCATCTGATTGAGTCCAGAAATAGATGTTATTTATTACTGATGCTCACTGAATTGGTGGTGAGAAGCTAAAAAAACTCTCCATATTCAACTTAAAGCTATGTAAAAGTAAGAAAAGGCTACATTAAATCCAGTTTCCTATCAAATTATGTATGGGGCATTAGAGTGAAATGGTCTGGTGTAATAGGGTGATGGCTATGAATTCACTTTCATTTATGTGGCAGTAAAGTTTTGTAGTAAACCAGCCCAAGTTTCAGCAGAACCCACATCACTGGAGCTGAAAACTCTTATAGTACTGGTACTTATGTTTAATATTTAATATAGCAGTTCATCTGCTTTTGTAATGGAAACGTCCTGCACTGAGAAGCGTCATCAATCCCTGAGTGCTTAGCAGGGCACTTAAAAATGTCACATCCGGAAAGTCAACGGTTTAGGTTAACATTTCTCTCATTGCAGGACACTACTGATTTTGTTGCATATGTAGCTAAAGATCCTGTTAACCGTAGAGGTATGTATTTTTCTGCTTTCATGTTTTGTACAATGGCAGATTAATATAGTCCAGCTGCGATTTTGCAGAACCTTAAGACTACCATTATGTATTACCATGGTCCATAACTTGATAGTATAGCTTACACCCTCTGAATCGTTGTTTAATGAAGCATGAGTTATGTTTCATTTTTGTTTTCATTTTTTAAGATACTGTCTTAAATGTTCTACTCATAATTAGTTCTATTTTAAATTTTGTCTTCTGTCTCGATGTAGTACTTGGTTAGTGAGCGGCAGTAGGACTAATGGTTGGTATCACTAAAGGGCCATGTCGTCTTCTCACTCAGCGTGCCACATTCTGGAGTGCCCTGATGGTCTGGCCCAGAGTGTCATCAGTACCATCGGTCAGGCTTTCGATCTTCGCTTCCAGCAGTACCTGCAATGTCCCTCCAACAAACTTCCTGCCGCCCATGATAGGTAGATCCATTCTGGCGTTTTTTTTTCATTTTTCATTTTTAATCATTTTGTAAAAAAATTTTTTTTTTACCCCAATTTGGAATTACCAATGGTGCTAATGGATCTCAGCACATCGCCACAAATCCTGCTGCCTCACGAGGAGAGGGTGATGGAGCTCGGCTAGTCTACTCCAATCCTAGTCGCCTCTGAGCCACCAGTTTCTTTTCCACACTGCAGGCCATTCAGCCCGAACGAGATGGTTTAGTAAAGATTAGAGGACAGACAGGTCCCTCTCAACAACAACCGCTAGCCTGCAGGCGCCACCCGAAGCAGATACAAGACACTCGTTAGCAACAAGCCGAGAGAAATTCACCCACCCTCTGCCAGTTCTGCACTCTTCTGGTCACAATCTGCAAATTACATGAGCTGGCAAACTGGCAAAATCCAGCTCATAGGGCTCAGTCTGCACTCGGGCGAGCGCCTTTACCGACTGAGCCACTCAGAAGGCCGGCACCACTAGTTTTAAAGGAATATTTTATTTCATATTTCATTAAGTAACTGGGAGAAGATATCTAACAACGGGTAAAGCAAAGCCCCTTGCAACACACTTTGCCCTTTGCTACCCTCCTAAGTGGGGCTACTGTAGACTGTAGCGGGAGAATTAATTGATGCTGGCTTGGTGTAACCAGTGTTCTGGATGCAAAGAATGTAAACCATTGCAGCACTAAAAACCATTTGGTGCACTTTGCATCTATTTCCTATTTTTGGGATATCTGATTTGTTAAAAAAATGTATTGTCATCACTATGATTCCTCACCTCCGGTCTCCAGAGAAAGGACAGCATAAACCCTGATCTCTGACGAGAATCAGCCCATCCAGATTTGATTACACTTCGATTCATGCCATGAGGGGCAGAGCAAACGCATTAAAATACACAAAAATGTTCGTGGCGTGCACGTTCTATAGTTATAACCAGAGACACACTTCGTAGCTCACCTTTCATAGCTTCACTGGTGGAGATAGGGCACATGATGATCATGTTTTTTCCCCATAAAAACTCGGGTGCAAGTGAGCAGAGCTGTCATTTCAGCCATATTAACAGTCTGATAGCAGCAGCCGAAGCCAAACCCCTGTTGCCGTCCGCCAGAAACCCTTCCACTTGTCGTCGTGCCACAGTAGACCGACATAACACCCATCGATAAATTATTCGATGGGTATAACAACGGGCGATTCAAGGTCGCCACATAATACCCATCAATCAATTATTCGATGGGTGATTAAATGTTATCAGTCCTTGAGATATACAACCGACGAATCGTTCTTCTTTTTAATCATTGGGTGGCGGACAATGAATGCCAGTGTATTAGCACTGAGAAAGGCGGTACCCAAAAGCCTCTGCGTTTGTGTCAAAGGGTGCTGAATATGGAGGAGTGCCCATGGACCGAAGAGGAGGAAGTTGCTGAGCATCCGTACTATAACAACATACCGGGGAAGATGCCACCCCCAGGGGGCTTCATCGACACGAGGCTAAAGCATCAAACGTCCAACCCTGCAGAGGGCAACCAGGTCTGGAAACCCACACGACTTTCAACTGAATACTCCGATTAGGCAGGCGACGATTCTAGAGAACCCATTTAAGCCCTCTTTTGCTAGTTGTTAGGTTGTCTGAAGCATGATTGCTGAATCAAGTGGCACGCCGTTTTCGGCTATGCTTGGGAAGTCATTCAGTTTCAATATTATATAAAGCCGTAAAGTCCTGATTCCTAATTTTATTCAGGAATGAATACTGTGTGATCCATTTTGTCGTCTTCCATAGGCAAGCCCAGTGTCTGGACTAGACCAAACCTACTATCAAGGGAGACAGTGTGGGGAGAGCTGGGGAGAAGAGAGGAGGCCCTTACCCATGCGACAGGGTGAGATTTTTCACTCTCCCAGGAAGGTGGACGCTTTGTTGAGGCCAGTGAAACTACAAAAAAATGAACATATACATATCGATTATATGCAGAAATCAGAGTTTAGGAACAAGAAAGTATGTTGGCAGCAAAGACGTCCGCCATATGCTATATGTTACAGTCCATGTATGGGTGGGGTATGCATAGCATAGCAATTTAGCCTTTAAGAAGTAATTTCCCAAAAATTACAATGAAAAAACAGTTGGTGTATAGTTTGTATTTAAAATGCCAGTCTCCTGAGCACAGATTTTGCCCTCGCAGATCTCTCTCACTGGAGTCCCAAAGTGTCCCAAAAGTGGGTTGGATCCGGAAAATTCCGCCTTGGCCTCTGGTGACCAGCGGTCCCATGTGACTCCTCTTTAATCCTGTATTTGTTGTGTAACCTTTAATGCGAAGAATAACGTGAAGGCTTAAAGGGGCTTGTCAGTAGGCCCACTGCTCTCTGTGTGTGGTGCTGGGATGGTTCCGGAATTTGGGAAGACTTGCTGACGATTCCAAATTGGCTGGGTGTATCATACATCATGAAAGTCTCCGACCTTTCAGTGCGGGTGACATAACTGACTGCTGCAGAGCAATGCAGAGGTTGGAATGTGCTTCATATTTTAATTCATGCTCTCCTCTTTGTTTTTCCACATCTAGGTTCAAGCGACATATACAGTCTGCCTGAGGTAAAAAGTCAAACACCAAAAACGGGGGAGGTTCCCACTTATGTCAACACCCAGCACATCGACGTCCAGGTCCTTGCAGCGCTGCAGGCGGAGACTGAAACTGAGACAGACAGGGCAGCGGGGGTGGCCAAAGATAGTCCCAGGAAAGACATATTCGATATGAGTAAGAGCTGCTATTAACGTTGCCGCTGTGACTATTAAAGTCCCGTTGCATAATTGCAGAAGTGTGACAGATATTGTTTCTGCTAGGACTCTTTGTGTGTTTAATTACATCATTCCAGTTCAAGGACAAAAGAGGAAGATATTTGTCGGAGAGTTAAATTTAAATTGTTAAATGGCACTAATTTCAGTCCTGTTGTAAACTCTGAAACTATGTTGAGTTAAAGAGAGTAAAAATAATTATGTGAAAAAATGGCAAACGTTAGCGTTTTTCCGCACAAGCCGTGTTACTCCATATGTAAATTATTCTTTTGAGTTTTATCCCTTGCTCTGTATTTTAATACTTCTGTATAAATGTGTTGTTTCATTACTTCACTCAGCTATTGTGACTATTGTTAGCAGAAGGCAAAACTCCATTTCCATCCCCAGAGCCCTTTGAAGATGCCATCCTGACTCAGACCCCGGCACTGAGCAAGGCAGAGTCGGTGGACAACGCCAGCCCGCTCTTGGTCCGCGCGGCAGCTTTCAAGGCCACGGAGGAGTTGGAGGGGCAGCCGTGGTACCACCGGGAGATGAGCCGCAAAGAGGCGGAGAAGCTTCTGCTGGAGGATGGGGACTTTCTCGTGAGGAAAAGCACCACCAACACAGGCTCCTACGTCCTGACGGGCATGCATAACGGGACGGCCAAGCACCTGCTGCTGGTGGACCCCGAGGGCACGGTGAGTGGGGGAGGTGCCCGTGCAGCCAACCGCGTTTGTTCATGGCCCAGCCAGGCTCCGCCCCCGCTACCTGGTTGGCCAGATCCAAAAGCCCGGTGCATGTGCAAGATTTACTAGAAGGACAAATGACAGTGTGTATATACTATGGAATATTTAAAAGCAAATGTTATTGTCAGGTAATGAACTATTTAATTAATCTAAAATTATTTTTGCTACAATATATATCACATAAGATTCATGCTTCCTCCTCATTAACAAAGGGAAAATACAACATCAGTTGATACTTTATATGTAATATTTGTATGTGTTAACATATAGCAAATAGTAAACAATTTTCATTAAAAAATACAATGAGAATTTATTTAAACTTAATTGCACGAACTCTCTCTTTATCTGTAAAACTGTAAGCCAGAACATTCTGTGCTTTTTTCCATTGCAAAGTAAAAAACAGGAGAAAGAGAATAATAATAAAAATCGATACAACCCATAAAATGCTAAAAGCAGAGAAACAAATATAACATAAAAAGGTTACCAGTTGTTTTCCCAATCTATTTTGAGATTCAAAGACTTATAAAGGTTCATCTTTACAGTAACAACAAAGGCATGCAATATAATTTTCGTAGAAATGTTCTCGAGTGTAATTCCTTTTGTACACACTTTGTGTGCTGTCACTTTTTATGTATTACATACTGTTGTAAGCAGGGAATGTAAGCAGATAAATGATCTTCATTAGAAAGTGAACAGAACAGACCAATCGGAGGATCTCAGTGGCACACATTGTGGCACAGACTAGACAGACCATCGGCCACATTGTGTAAGCTAAGTCGTTTCTTAGATAGGAGACGCTGCTAGTGGACTGGTAGCAGATTAACATAATCCATGAGGTTTTTGAATTGTGACACCCTTTCTGGTTCTGAATGAAACGACATTAAAATGGTTCCAAAACTATCTATGAATATTTGCCAGGAGGATGGGAACTGCTTACATTTTATATCACAATTAAAAAAACAAAATACTTTAACAACAGATGTAAAATGACTGTAAACACAGTATGCCCAAGTGAGACTACATTCTAAATAAGATATAAATAAGAATATTTTTGTTTCTTTCCTTTTAAAGGTACGGACAAAAGATCACGTGTTTGACAGCATCAGCCACCTAATTAGCCATCACCGTGACAACAGCTTGCCCATAGTCTCTGCTGGAAGTGAACTCTGTCTCAAACAACCTGTAGCGAGGAAATAGTGACCAGGTCAGTTCCAGGTTCCAGGTCACAATGGACTGAAGGAAACCTTTTTTGCCCCTTGCACATTTGAAACTTGAAGAGGAGAATATGTTATTGTCACAGATTACTAAAGATGACAGCGTCTTTGAAATGGTCTATAGGCAACTTTTGACTGCTTTAAAAGACTAGAAGAGTTTAAACTTACACTTGATTTATAGAACTGTTATTATTTTGTTGTGATTATTGAAATTCTATATTTTTGAGAAGAGGTTGATGAAAAGATTTGGTGTTATAAAACTAAGAAGCAACTGTTCTATGTTTAGATTAAATGCAAATTGACCTCAAAGGGGGTAAAAAGAGTATTTTAGAATAACCTAATGTTCTAGTTTTGTCTATCAAGCACAACCAGATTTACACAGTTGTTGGTAAGAGTTAGAGGATGCAATTATCTGAGAGTCTGTTAGTATTTCAACATATTAGGGTTTATCCATCTCTTGCCGCTAGCGTAACAGTTAATTTGGTAACACTCAACACCCCTGTTGGATCTGCTTTAACAGAGGGAACGTGTCTGTTTGCTTTACCGTAGTCACAGAATGTTGGGACAATTTCTCGTTTCCCCGACAGTGCTGTGGATGTAGGTTTAAATGGTGAGATTTTTCTATGAAGTACACAAATATGTCACTGCAGCCGCATGACCTAGAAAAAACTGTTCTTGTGATCAATGTTTGTAAACCTTTAACCCTTTTAACAGGTGCTTGAGTATGCTCATAATGTGGTACATTAACGCTTTTAAAAATATATCTCGATCTGGTTTTAAGTCCTGCAAACTTGAACGGATTTGTGGTTAAGTCAGGGCTGAAATTACGTCATAGATACTGATCTCATGTTTAGCCTTAATAGCTCCAATTGTGGACTTATAATGAGAAATATGTTATTGTTTCACAAATATTCACCAATAAATAGCACAATCAAGACATATATTTATCACCCTTTAGAGAAAAAAAAACAAAAGACAGTCTACAGTTTAGTGATGTCTTGTTTGCATAAAACAACATCATTTCACCAAATGCAATCCCCCCACTTTAGGAAAAACAAAAAACACACAAATTACACGTAGTAAAGCACTACATTTGTCAGTTTCTTGGTTGGGTTTCTTAGATTTCTCCGTCTTCATATGAAGTGCTACATACACAGTATAAGATTATATTTAAGACAAATAAAAAATGTACCCAATTAGGTACCTTGTACACTTAGTGATACTATGTAAGTACATTTTGTTACATTTCTTATGTAATTTCAAATAGGGTTAGGTACAAGGTTGGGTTTAGGAATATACTCTGAGATACATTGTTAAATGTTGGGTTATTCAGATAGCAACCGTAACTACGTAAGCCCAAAACGTGCTTGTCTAACAAGATGTACTTATTTAGTACATACATAGTACTCCACATTTAAAATGACCAACTTCAACTTGGTTTGGATATATTGCAATGTGCTTTGTCCTTTTTCATTAATTTCAGTGTAAGAATAAGTTTTAAAAAAAACACTAACTTGATTACACTACCTTTGAAAGTTATGGGCAAATCATATTGTGATGCAATTCAATCAAGCCTTAATATAACCTGTTACCCTGTGTACTTATATCTGGCAGTTGACATGACTTGCTTTTTAAATGTCATTTTTTAATGTAACAAAAATACAGAAAAGTCTAATTTTTACAAATAAATGATTGCTCTGACCTCAGACACACACACACAATTGAAGTACTGAAGTATTTTGCTTATGCAGAATATTGCTTGTCCTCCTGTGTGACTGTATGAAACACGTTTGAAAAGATCAAATCTTATTGAATAAATAAGTACAGATATATGACCTTGTTTCGAAGTTCTTGTAATAGTTTCAAACATGTATGCTTTTCATATTAAAGCAACAAGAGTCATTCAAGGCCATTTCACATTGTATTAGTTACTCTTGTTTTGTCTATTAAGACATAAGTGAGTGTTCAAAGAGCATTCCTTGATTTGGTTATTTGGTGGTATTTAATATATATTAATATTGTATGTAATACAAACATTTTACAAACACTCAGGTGTATTGTCTTGCACGTGTTATCATTAGCATTGTGTCAATAGTTAGCCAGTTCAACAAAGAATCTTCCAGACCGACAATTATTCTTTTTCTTAAGAAACGCTTCAAAATATACCATGTTGCATATTTTATCATATTTTTAATCACAGAGTTGGATATCAGACTCAGAACATTATCATATTTAAAAAGTTTGGAAAAAAAATGGTTGACAACAAGTGAAAAAATGACGAAAAAGGGATGTAAACAGGTTTGGAATAAACGTATATACTCATTTCAGACCAGTGCATACACCTAATATATGCTTTCCAATACATAAACGCAGGTAGCACATAGTCACACACAGGGGCAGAAATGCACCAGCACACTCAGAATGAACGAGCCTGGCTTTCCAGTGCACAGGACTGCCGCTGGGGTAGCCCACCCTGATCCTGGAGAGCTGCAGCGTCTCGTCTCAAGAAACCATCATGGAAGAAGGTAAGAAAACTGTTCTCAACACTGCTAGCCATGGCACTCATTTCCAGTGCAATAATAAATATTGTTTTATCAACTGCTGATCAAAAACCATGGATCAGAAACATCCCTATACTAACATTTAAAATATATCGCACTTAGTAATTAAGCATTCTGTTTATAATGTTAATTTTGACTGCAGTAGAGCTTGAAGTTTAATTAACTAAATATCCCATTATGTGGATTAGGGATGTTTCATACTTCATAGGGTCGCTGGCCAGTTGTGGAAAAGCCAGGGGCCTGACCACTAAATGGGCTCAATTAGCATGGGATCCCAGGTCACAAATCCAAAGTGAGGAAAGGCGGTGGTTCAAACTCTTTTTATTTAAATAAAATAAACGGCCCAAAACTTCCTGCTCTTTAAATGTAATCCGAGCAAAAGGAGGATGATTGGTTGGTCCTATAGCCTCATGGGGATCTCAGTGCTGGGGCTGCGACGGTCAATGCTCTGCCACACCAGACAAATACTTTCTCTGGTTTTAGACTGAGGAAAAGAGAGAGATGGTTCCCCCTTATACACATCTCTCATACCATGGCCCTTAACACCAATTGGCCTTAACTAACACTTAGCTCCTACTTCTGTTGACAAAACCAGCTAAATCTATTTTTTCATTATTTTTTCTTCTTTCACATAAGGCTCAAGAATAAAAATCTTGAGAGGCGGTCCTATCAACCTAGCTATAAAGTAACGGTAGCTAATCATTTGGCCCCCAAATTCATCTCTCGGGTTTGGTCCACCTTTTTTCATCTGCTCAATGTCAATATCAGTCTCTCTTCAGGTTACCACCCACAGTCCAACGACCAAACTGAGCGTCTGAACTAGGAGATCAGTCAATTCCCCCACAAGTACTGCAGTTGTGCCCAGACTGAATTTCTGGGTGGAGTAGGCTCAGAATTCTGTCGTCCACTCCTCCACATTCCTTTTCAATGTGTGACTATCAGTCTCTACTGTTTCCTAGCATGAACTACTGTACAGACATCCCCGTGGTTGATAATCATAGTCCAACAGCAATGTGCGATTTGGTGCCAGAAGACACAGATCGACTATTGCAGCCATCCTAACCACCCAAAATACCCCCCCCCCCCCCGTTCCAAACTGGGCAGGAGGTCTGGTTCTCTACAAAAATCAATCCTTCTTCTCCTTCATCTGCGTATCTCACCGACTTTCCACGTCTCTGTTCTTAATCATGGAGTTTCGGACCCATATCCGCCCGTCGAGCCTGTTAATTCTCCTCCACCTCCCATCGAACTTGAGGACGACCCAGCCTATGCAGTCCGTTCTCTCCTCCGGTCCCGGCGGCTAAGGGGTCGCATCCAGTATCTTTGGGACCGGGACTGATATGGACCAGAGGGTTCCGACATCTGACATCCTTGATCCTTCCCTTCTTTCGAATTTCCAGAGGGACCAGTCGGACAATCCTGCTCCCCGAACTCGTGGTCGTCCGCGTGGAGTCAGGCGCTGCGAGTCGGGGGGGGGGGGGTTCTGTTACATCGTCACTACACGTATCGCCTGTTCACCACCAGAGGTCATCGTCTCCCGAATACTAAACCCTGTATCAATGGACATTCCCCAACACATGTGCACTTGCTCTCTGTTCCTATTCGACCAGCACTCAGAAGATAATCCAGGATACCTACTGCATCTATTCCCCGTTTTATGTATACATCTTTTTAGCATATAGAGCCTGTTTTAGTGTCGATTTACAAGGTATTTCTCAGTCATTAAGTTTTAACACATCAATAATCTGGAGGATTTGAATATAGTATTTATACAGATTAATATAAGGTGTCCTACATAATACCCCATTGGAAGCTGATTTGTTGGCAAGCTATTAAAAATTAATATTTGTAGAAATATGCCTCTTTTTTTTTTACACTTGAGCTGAGTGTGGACAAAATGTGTAACGGGGCTCAAAGCTAGTCAACGCTTTGCTGAAGATAACGATACAAGTAATGTGGGTTACGTTTTAATTAATTGTGCCAGTAGTCTAGATAGACATCAAGTGTCCCTGTAAATAGGAATAACATTGTCAGGAATGCATTTTTTCTGAAAGCTGCTCTCTCCAGGAACACACCCTGCCCATTAATCCGAGAAGTAACTACCTTTTTTCGTTCATTTTTATTTTGTCCTCTGAGCGGTGCTTTAAAAAAAACAAAAAAAAGTTAGCATACATGACACCTATAACTGCAGTGCTCTACGCAAATAAAATCATTACTGTTGTAACAGTCACCCATTTTTTTCAACACTGGTAAAGTGTAATGACATCGGGTTGTTATAACTAGCTAAATGTTTCACCCTAAAGCAGGCGTAAAGAAGGCAGAAGTAGAACTTCTCAACACACACACACACAACTACGGGAAATTTAGCATGGCCAATGAACCTAACCTGCAGGTCTTTGGACGGTGGGAGGAAACCAGAGGGCCCGGAGACACTGGGAGAACTTGCAAACTCCACACAGACAGGCACCCTGAGCCGGGACTCGAACCCGGGACCCCTGGCGTTGCAGCCATGCCACCGTGCCACCCCAGCCTCAAAGCAATGACCAGGGGAAAAAACTGCCTTAACAAGAACAGTTTTGAAACAGTTCAGATTATTCTTCACATTTACATTACTGAAACTCTATCCATAAAAATGCTTTACATGTCAACTGACTTTATCAGTAAATTTATGTATAGTTTCTAAAAATTACTCCATGCTGTGAAGACATTATTTACAGACCGGACAATCAACACTTTGAAGTGAAAGAAAAGCTTATTACTCAGCTAAACATTCAACATAGTCTATACGATACACCATTTGTATATATAGTACGTTAGACTAATCAACATATAAATATCAGAGCTTTATTCACTACAAAGATAATCAGTTTCAGATAACATTTCAATTGAATGGAGCAGTGTGTGTGTCTCAAGAGAAACGCCGCTTGTTCAGTTCCACCACGTAGTACATTTGTACTTAAAGTCATTCTGTGTTCATTACAGCCATTACAAACGAAATACGCCGGAATGTCTCGACGTCCATCATCTTTGCCGCTAAAGGCAATTGGCTGCTTCCGCGTTACAAGTCAACATTATGGAGGCTTTTGACGACTGGGGGACACAGTGATTTTGAGACTGGTTCCCAGCCGGCTTTGGACAGTGGCTGCTGCTGGATTTGCTCCTGATGCTGTCCGGTGTCGGCTGCGTAGGCAGGGCGCCGCTGGCATTCATTCTGACCAGACAACCGCAGATCAGGCTGAAGAAAGCGCGCCGCATCTCCTTGCTGGCCAGTGTGTAGATGACGGGATTCATCGCAGAGTTGAGCACAGCCAAGGCAACAAACCAGTCGGTCTTGAAGAGGATGGAGCACTGTTTGTGCTCACACGCCACGTCGGTCAGCAGAAGGACAAAGATAGGCGTCCAGCAGGCGATGAAAACTCCCACGACGATGATCACCGTCCGCAGGAGCGCCATCGACCGCTCCGAATTGCTGTGCTTAGTGACTTTGCGGCTGCTGGACTTGACCAGTACGTAGATGCGAGCATACAGCACAGATATGGCCAGGAGAAGAACAATGAAGATGATGATGACAAAGGCCACGTACTTCTTGGTGTATAGAGGTAAGATTGTGGAGCAATCGGGGAGATTGTCCAGACAGTTCCAGCCAAGGATAGGCAGCGCTCCCAGAGAAATGGAAATTAGCCAACAAGCCCCAATGAGCAGGAACACCCTGTATCTTTTATTCGCATCATAAGGCCTCATTTTAATCATGGTCATGTGGCGCTCAATTGCAATCGCAAGTAGACTGAAGACCGAAGCCCCCAGTGCCACAAACATGCTTCCCTCCCGCACAAACCAAATGACCGGAGACAGGCTGAATGTCTTCTCTCCTGACATAAATAAGTTGGCAGTGTAGGTCACACCAGCCAATAAATCGCAGAACGCCAGATTCCCAATGAAAAAGTACATCCGGTTGTGTAATTTGTGGTTTTTACATATCGCCACCAATACTATCAAGTTCTCGAGGACTATAAAGCTGCATATGATTAAGAATACAACAGTTTTAGCATCTACAGTACCACTGATTCTCTCCTTGCGATTGTCAAGCTTTCCTGTATAGTTGTAGTGAATATAAATCTGGTCGCTCATTTTGACAGAATCGTCCCGAGTACTTCCAGAAGGGGGCGGTCTAAGAGAGCAAATCGGCCTCTGGTAGAACAGCAGGTTCGTCAGACAATGGACCCTGGATTCCGTTTTTATTAAACTGCAGTAGATTGACCACTGACCTCGGATCAGTTAGAGCTTTTTATACCGAATTTTGGTTGTGAAAATATTTAAGAAGGAAAAATTGTATCCGTGCTTGAAGGCTCAATCTGTTTATATATCTACACCTTGTGAAAAAAGAAAAGAAACATTTATTAATTGTTCATAATTGAAAGCCACATATTTAATAATTGTACAAGTTTATGATAACAATGTGAATTAATGTGTGGGGAAAATGTGTGATTTTACCAACAATCACAATAACATAATATAAATCATGGTCATAAGTCATTGCAGTTAGCGAATTTTGTGTAATATTAACTGCAGTTTTGAAAAGAAAAGCGTGTTTACTTGGTTATTATTGCTCAAAGTACTTTTTCTCCAGTTAAAACTAGTATTCGTCGTGAATTTAGTGACAACAGCTTTATAATATGAATTGGTTCCAGTTCCATTCATGGAAAATAAGACACAAAACTGGTTTTCGTAAAAAATGCAGTTTACATGAATGCATAAACCCTTTTTGTCGGATGATTTTCATATCATAACAAAGATCATATGTAACATATTTTTACAATCATAAATCATGTGCGATTTCATCCTTCCAGAAGTACGACAGGGATTAGTGCAGGTCTATAAAATATATTATTAGAGAGAGATAGCCCCGTAGAAATGGACTATTGAATGCTACACATGATATGCCGTGTAATTGTTGGAATCATCTTCTTTAAAAATTGGTAGAATAATCCCTAATAGCCTAATATTCCTTGTATAGCGTTGCGGTTTCTGGACGGATATTAGTATACAGAAGTTTTTCTTGAATAGCTGCTGAGCAAAGTTCGAAAGTAATCAAAATTGTTTTCCTTATTATACAGATGCTGATTTTACAATATTTTGTATAAAAGTAATGAAATGTTGTCAATTTGAATTAACGTGATAATTTTATTTTATAATTTCCTCTTTTGAATAAATTGATACGATAAAACTAGTAGCAAACGTATAGAAGGGCTGACTTACCACTTCAGTTCGATAAAAAAATACTCCAAACATTAGCGACGCTGTCTCTGCATTATTCTTTATTCCGTTAAAATGTGTTTGGTCAAACTCTGTTGTGGGGAACCTCTAGCCTTACTTAATTTGTTTCCACCCACAAAAAAAAATTAATATCTTAAAGACCCTACGGTCAACGAGAGGATGGAGTCTACTCCAACTGGCTTCTTACGAAAGAATCGTATCAGTCCCTTTAGTAAAAATTGCCGTTGACCTTAAAAGGAAAACCGGCATATCTTGGGAGAGAGAGGAGGGCGGGTTATAAATTTACATGTGGCAGTTTATAGTGTTTTTAACTGTTGAGAGCATATGAATGAATGTATTTCTGTATGTTTTTTATATTGATATTTATTCATATGATCACATTAGCTTGGAAGAAGTAGACATAAAAATATATTTACATATTTATCAGGTATCCTACAATTGTTTAGCAATGGGTATCCGATCAACATTGACCTATTTTGAGGTGTAATGTTTCTAAACGAAACCTGAGAACCAAGTTTCGAAAATCAGTTTTCAAACACCTGTGTATAATAGCAAAATGTATCTGGGTATTTTCAATATTCTAAACTTAGTGAAAATATAAATAAAAAGTCTCAGAGCAAATTTTACCGGAGGTTATTACAGAAAATTATTTTAATGAAGTACCAATGTCATGCCAGTCATTTCCAATGCACTTGACAGTTGACACCCTGGATGCTTGCCAGCTCTTAACAATTTTTGGATAATTCCACCATGCCCTACGTGACTTTCCCTCTCACGGTCACTCAACCCTCCTGTTGTGGAGCAAACCGGTCCTGGCTGACAACCATAGCTCAGGTGAGTCTTTTCCATTTGAGAAAACATTGTGGCTTTGGTGTCGGCATGCCAGCTCAATTGAAGAGTGAAGTTCCCTCCCCAGTATTGAAAAAAGCAGGGATGTATCTTGAAGACCCCTGCACCATGAACCTGAAGTCCAACAGGACGAGAGGCAGTTGGAGATTCAACGGTTTAGGGAATCTTTTCATTGCGCATGTTACATATCCGATACCGTTCCATACGGCTTGAGCCACGTTTGAATGCTACAGCATATCTGAACATTACTGACAAGGTCAAATGGATACTTCCAGTAGGATAATGTGCGATGTCGCAAAGCACGTATTGTTTCAGAATGGTTCCAGGAACATGGCAGTGAGTTTAGTTTACTTGAGTAACCCAACCCAATAGAGCATTTTTGGGATGAAATTGAATGGGCTGTTCCCGGCATGAATCACCGCCATTCAATCTGCAACAACCGTTTGATGCCAAAGTGTCCTCATGGGCCTGTGGAACGTTTCTACACCTTGTAGAATCCATATCCTGAGGAATTCAGGCTGAAGGTAATAGATGGGTTTATGTAATAAACTTGCCACTGAATGTGTTAGAGTCCCGTGCTTTCAACATTCACCTTAGATTTATACAACGCGATGCCAGATCGTGAACATGCATGATGATCTGATCAAAATCAAAATTTGTTATCGATATAACAATCATGACATTTTAACCATTAACATGGTCCTATGTGCTTTAAAAGTTCAGTAAAAAATGTTATGAACATTGTTCTTTGAACTTTTTCAAAAGAAGTTCCAGTTCATTCTGGAATTGGAATCAATCCAAAGACAACATAAGAGTCACTGGAGCGATGGTTTCCTGTGTTATCCTGATCATTGCCACTCAACAAGATTTACATAGCTTTACATAGTCTCTCTGGACTACTGAAATTCACTACTAGCTGGCAACAAACTAATAAACTTAGTAATAACAATGAAAAAATGTTTTCATTACAAATATAATACTTTAATTTAAAGATTAAAGTGTCTTACTAAAAAAGTGCTGAATATGTAAATGTCACATTTCCTGCATTTGAATCATTTGCATTAGATTCTCCTCGGGTGGTGCCAAACAGTGGTGCCAAACAGTGGTGAAAGTTTGACATTCCACTGTCAAACGGTTCGTGTTCATTGGTAAACACAGCTGAACTGTAAGCATCAGAGGGGAATGAAAAGCACTGCTGACATGAATATTCTACCAACCAGCCCAATAAACTATTATAACCCGGCTTTAAAATAGCCTTCTGGCTTTGCAGCATCAGGGATTTCAATCGCTTAGTGGCAAAGGCGTCTAGTTTTGGCTGACGGCTCCTATGGTTTTGGCATTCACTTAAAGATCGTGTGGGTATATGTGTGTGAGTGTGTGTGTGTGTGTGTGTGTGTGTGTGTGTGTGTGCATGTGTGTGCGTGTGCATGCTAAATTCTTAAATAAATAAAAAAGCCATTTCTACCATTTACCAAGTCAATGTCAATATGGAATATACACCATGTATCTGTAGGGAAATTATTATTTGTCATTTTGCAAATTAATGCATATAACCTTCATTTTGAGTAGACAATTTGGTGCTTCAGAAGACAGTTACGTTTTACTACCTTCCAAACTTCTTTTTATGATGGGGGAAATTACAGGATTGCGTGGCACTGTCTGAAGTATGGATTGGAATACGTCCATATACATTGTCAGGGCTTCTCTCACGGGCATTTCTTGGAAGTCGTGTTTGGAGAACTGCAAAACAATGTAATCAGACAAAGTCACTCACGTGCTACTTAGAGCCTTTTAGAATTCGCCGTTGAACTCTCTGGACTACTTGAGTCTCCTTCATTGATTTTTTTCTTCAGATGTCAGGAAATGAACTGTAATCCGAAGTTGCTGGCAAGAGACTAACGCAATGGCCTCTAATACAATAGGACCACGCTAGTTGTTGTTTTTATACGTGATTCGTTGTTGCCCGGGTTTCACATTATATTATATTCTGGTCATTTGTGTTGGCGAATTAATAAAAAAATATTCTGGGTTCTTCAGAAGTCTGATGTAGCCTTTAACTGGTACGGCATACAGCTAATTTCTCCCCAAAGCCTATTTTTTAACTGAAGCCTCAGAACTTCTGGCTTTCGTTCGCTATTATACAGATCATTCCACCATATCTCGCTTACAGTCATGAATACTATCCTTCGCTGCTGTTGTGAGTGGTTTTGCAGTAAAGTTTGCTACCCGCCATCCCCACACTGCAATCTCTGCAGTTAGTACATGATGTGAATTTCATCAGCCGTCGACATCAGATATACTCTCGTGACAGCGCTGTAAATGTGTTCTGCAGGGTTAGGTAAACTCTGGCAGTTGACTGCATGTTCAGTTTTTGACGTCTCATCCCAAAACCTTTCATTCGAATGAAGAGTTTGGGGGTGCAGACGTGGTTGCAAGTGTATAATTAAGACAGCGCTGCCTTTAATTATTTTTTCTCTCTTTTAAACCAACACCCCATGAATTTCCCCAACAAATGCGAAGCAGAATCTTGCTCACTGGTAGTGGTTTGTGGCCAGAATATTTTCAGAGGCCTTGCTGTATGTTTTCCAAGTAACCCCTGATTTTGTGAAAGGCATAGGTCACTTTAAGGAAAAAAATAGGCAAGCTAAAAACTGTTCTTTTTTTGTAGTTGAAACATGTACTATTTTCTTTTTATAAACAGACATTTTGTGATATGGGATATTTGGTGATCTCTAGCTGGTGTTTTGTAGAAGATCAAAAATGGAAAATTCTGATTATGTCCCTTCAGTTTTTTGCTGTATGCCTACCAGGGGGCCATTTATCAACTATGTCTCAGTCACGGGTCCCTGTTTCCCCTTCAATCTTTGTTAAGAAAGGGATCAAAGGCTTCCCGGCTGGTCAGCAATGACCCTCACCCAGATCAAGTAATTTGCCGATTTCAGTCCTAGGGTTTCTCTTGGCTCTTCACTAACCACAGACTCCAGTCAGCTTCCTGGACTGATAGAGATCTTGCAACCTGCAGTGGCCTGCGATGTGTAAAGCCATCACCCGACGACCCTCGTACCGATCTCACCTGACACGTGGTTTCTCCTTTCTCTCCTGCCTGCGGTGCAAAAGACCACGCCGTCTCTGCACCTTTTTTGTCCAAATCTTTGATGTGGCATGGCTGTCACCCCTCTGCCAGTGTCAAGGACTGCTGGTTCTCATCCCCACCTTGAAGGCCGTTGTGATAACTGCCTTCAGTCTGCCATACTCTCCAAAAACGGGGGAAAACGCAACAGTACACACAGGACATCTGTGTTCGTATATGTTGCTGCAACAAAAAAAAATGGAAAAGGACTTGGATGGAGGTACTCCTAAAAATAAACCAAAAACCCATGATAAAAATTTTGCCTAATTGAGCCTCCTAGCCGAAGCCATCACCTTGGTTTCAACCAGCTTACTTCCTGTTTTGGTCCCACATTGGACTTCGTTTTTGTGAAGGAGAAAAAAACGCGCACATGCAAATATTCCAGCAGGCTAATTCTCCCACAGCTCGTGACACCCTCGCCATTCATGTATGAAAGCTGGATTTGTAATGACACGCTGAGCCACAGTGAAAACAACAGAAAGGGAACAAAACAGTTTTAGACAGTTTTTTTTTTTTTTTTTACATTGGTCTTGAACTCCAGATGTCATAGGAAGGTATGACTAACGTCCTTGAGAGCTGCAGTGTCTGCGACTTTCCGTACCACCTCGCCTCCCAGTTGTTTAATGGGAATCATCATTTGGATAACAAGTTACTCTACCTGGTGTTCCCTGGAGAAAGCCAGATGCTAATTGATAGGTGGTTTGAAAACCTGCCGACACTGCAGCTCTCGAGGATCGGAGTTGGCCAAGCTTCCATTAAACAATCAGCAAAAAGCTACATTAGTTTGTTTTCTTTCTTTACATCCGACTGCCAAGGCTGTTTAAAACTTCGGGGGGTTGACTATGGCCATGATTCCATTTACAAAAAAGAAAATCTATAAAAAGGTCGATAATGTATACACAATGCAAATTCACTATCATAATGGCTGCAGAATGATCATAGTCAGACTATGATCTATGACTTCATCTGCAGTCAGACTAAAGTCATACATGCCTTTTACCGAATAAAAAAACATGTAATATTGAAGTGCAGCGTATGAAATTTATGTTTCTCTAAAAATAATTTTTTAACAACATAATTGAATGCAATCATGTTAGGAATGAGTACAACCAGTCTTTAGGAATGTTTACTTTTTGTTCTAATAAGGGGTAAGTACTGAGTATTGCTGGAAAGAACCTTACTGAGTATTGCTGAAAAACCTTACCTTCCGTGTTTTGCAAAACAATGTTGTTTGACCAGATAGAGACTTTTGAGTTTTCTGTATCCTTTTAAAGACACATGATAAAAAGCAACTTAATCCGATTGTAAATTATAGATCCATTTAAATTTAGATCGCACTTAATGTTGACTAGTGCTAAGTTTGAAGCATTGAGCTTGGCTCCAAAATGAAGCATCAGACAGATGGGCGCTGTACAAAATCAATGAACAACGTGGCGGTAAATCTTTTTGAAATGCCAAGCAGGACTGTTCACCATTTTGGGCATTTGTAGTTGTTTTTGTGTTTCCAGAAAAATATGGCTTTGCTTGCAGTTGAACTATATCCGTTGTCTTGTGACGTTCAGAAAACAAAACACAAGCAAACAGCTACACCTGTTAAGTCATTTTACGCTATTTTGGTTATTCTCTATGCTTGCTTCAGACTATGCAATATTCTTAAAGAAAGTCCTCTTATAAAGTTATTTTGGTTAATTGATTCCCCCCCCCCCCCCCATTGTAGTATATCCATATAATTTTCTGTCAGTGATGTACAGTTGCACGTGCTAATATATCAGCACAATCTCAAAGCTGACAGATTTACTAGCATGTTGAACTCCTGCCGGTGGCAATTTAAGTAGCTGTCCAGCGGTCCCGCCACAGAACTGCACATAAAAATGCAGGGAAGACGCACGGCACAAGCTCCCTGCACAGAGCAGCTGAATATTCACGGTCTTCCTCAGTGGTTAACTCACAAAACCACATGCCTGTGTCTGCTGATCTTTACACAGCATATTATAGTCACGTTCGCTTTATTCAACACATTGTAGGACAAACATGCCTTCGGTATCTAGTGCCAATTTCACTGGCTCTTTGTGTGAAAAGCTCGAAGCTTGGTAAATATATGTAACCTGTTTGATGTCTATTATGTGAGCAATATGCAAAATACTGTGTTTTTGTTGATTTGAGTAATTTTCATACTTGAAGTTGAGTGTAGTGTGTGGAGAATGTTGGGATTGACAAAAATTGCCTTCTGTGGTACCATAACAGTTTTATTATTTCTTACGATTGACATTCAATTCTGTGAATGTCTGTCATGATTCACATAAAGGAAAACTAAAATTTTGTCTTTAGCATTGAAAAATCATTAGATTTTCTTCAGAAAGAGATTTTGGTTTTAACCATGGAGCGACACAAACAGAAGGGAAGTGAACATGGACGAAAGCAACGGCTCCGATTCCGTTTGCAACCGAAGCGTTGCCGCATTCATCATTTTTTCCCTCCTCTCAGGAACGCAGTCGCATTGGCTGGACGGCTAACGTGGATGTTTAGCAATACTGCATTTATCACGGAGACATGCGCTCACTTAACTCCTCCATTAGCATCGTTTACCGTGGGTTTTATGCTGCGTGCTTGCTTTCTGTGTGGTCATTTAAAAAAAAATGTTTCACTGAGTATGTATTATGGAGGCTGACACAGACAGACCTGGCAATGAAAGATTACAATGGACACTCATACACAATGGCATGTAAAATTCAAATTTTAATTCAGTTTATTTTATTCTAATGCAGTTTATCAAGACAATGACTATATTAGGAAGTACTGTTTTTCTATTTTTCTTGTTTTGGGTTTGTAAATGTTTGACATTGAGCTTTTTACATTATTATCTTTTGCACACCTTTCTTCTTCTAGAATTGTTTTTAGTTTGTGGACAATTTTTCACTCAAAAAATCTAAAATCTTCAACGCAATACAAGTATTTTTCCTCAAATTATTTTGTAGATTCCAAACAATTATTCAAGAAATGTGATTCAAGAAATGCAGTTAGATATTTTTAGTTAGATGAATTTCTGCAAATTTCAAAATGCACAGCTGAATCTCTATTGTTTATTTTTCAAGAGGTCTGCTGCTCCTTCATGACAAAATAATCTCTGTTCTTCTTTTAGTCTTCGCTGGAAGTCCTGTTTGGCCACTTACTACTTACATACTACTGTGTCCTTTTTTTCCACTGCATTGATTTTTACCCTACAGTGCATATCCCCCTCTGTCTCCTTACGCATCACTTCCTTAAACAAAAATGCCTAATCCTTTACCTTTCGAATATAAATATTATATAAATATAAACCTTAATACTGAACGCAAAGGCAAGAAAAAAAGTTTCAACGCTAAATTGCTGTTAAAAAAACAATGTTGGGGAAAAGGACTGCTTCCAGAAAACTGCCTATTGGGCCGAATCCAATATAACCATGTCTTAGAGCTAGCTACATTTTTAGACCAGGCACGCAGTAGTACAAAGTACGGTTGAAAAAACAGATCCAGTCTAAACAGCTGGATATGAGTTATGGCTAAGGCTGTGAGTCTAAAGAAACTTGGCGACGTGCTATTGCCTTACAGAAGTTTGATGCGGCCTTCCACGGTTTGATCTGACTTGTTAAATAATTTGCCTGTGTTTTCCGCAGGCTTGATGGTGGCTGCCCACGCACTGTAGAGACAAGCACGTGTAGAGGTATTGCGCTCCTGTTCTGTCTAGGTGCTATCAGAGCTTAAACTGAATAACCAGATAGGGCAGAGCACATTACACAAAGGGAACGGTACTGACAACACCATAGATATAAACACCATTCTATAGAATACATTTAGTAAATGTATAATTCTGCCCATTGAATGATGTGGCAAATGGCTCATATAGGCTCAAGTTTCATCACTCGCCTTCAGAATTTGGTCAGCGACCGTGGCGGCCCGAGCGAGCCTCCAGCATCATTAAATCCTTCACCGGAGTTCAGCTGGCGTGGACCCATACGCTGGGGCTTCTTCTGCTGCCCACCAGGCTCTTGTTAGTGTATGGGTGCGCCATCCCCGCTGGGTCCACCGGAGGTTTGCTTCCATTTTTAGCTGTTGGTACTTTTCGGTAAGTTTTTTTTCCCTTCTCATTGGGTTTCTTAACGGAAGTCTTGACTAAGGTTTCTTAAAGCCCGCATTCCCGACTCTTTTTTCGTGAATTTGTGTTGTTGTGTGTCATGCTGCCTTTTTTTTTCTCTTCCCATCGACAGGACACAAATTCCAGGTCCGAGTGATGAAAGGGGCTGGGGAATTTCCTATTTGTCTTGATTTTCCTATGAGTCGTGCATTTCCCATTGAGGTAGCTTATCACTGGATATGTTTTTTTCTGGGTCCCCAAACGACGGGGGCGTGGGATGGGGGCGTTTGTAATCTCTGTCTTTTAATCTTTCTCCTCTCTTGCCCAGACAGGTGTCCCGTGAATTGCCTTTAATTCGATAAAATCTAGTTCCAACACAGGCTGCGGCCTTTCAAGCCCAGAATGTTGAAAACTCTCATTGGTAATGAATGGTACATAAGCACAGATTTTAAGTTGTTCAGTATGTATGTTCTTTTGTGCTTATCCAGGATTTCTTATGAATTCAATTATTCACATGTCCCAGGTGGAGACAGAGCGAGTGAACTGTTCCATCAAGTAAATGTGCAAATGTTTCAGATAAACAGGATTCTCTTTGGCTGAATCACCAAAAAACCCACTCTGCTCTGGTTTATGTTCTATTGCATAATACTGATGAGTTGATTTATTAGGACTTCAGTTCAAACTAAAAAGTAAAAATAATTTGTGCAATCACGAGAATCAACATGAATGATAATACATCAATTTTAATTTATAGGGAACAGTTGAACAGGGAATGTGTATCTGAATGTGTATATATTTTAATGCTGTGACTAAATGTATCTGAATGTTTTTAGTGTTGGTTTTGGCAGTTCTGATGCTTTTTTATGGACGTTTTTAAAAGAAACAGTGGGCTGATGAGAGGACATCTTCCTTTTTTATTTACATGTTGAAATGTTTCCCCAGCATTCACCCATGGGACAATACACAAATATTTATGCTTCGCTTTGCGGTACAATCCATTTGCTCATCGTACTTAAGAATTAACCTAAAGTTGAAGGGATTGGTTATCTGCTCATTGAATATGTTTGTTAATTTGATATCATGAAGACACATTTAAATTCACATATACTTTTTTCCACCTCTGTTTGTTCCTTGGCACAACAAACGTACGTGTAGAAGGCACAGGGCTTCATATTACACAAGTACGTGGTGAAAAAGTCAGCGAGACAGAATAATGTGTCCATTTGTTTGAGGGGATTGGTCCGGTCCAATTTCCCTCTATTTTACAGACCACGCAAATGGATATCGGTGGACTTTGAAATTTAAAAAAAACTGCTCAGTAAGTAAGTCGAACGGTATGTTGCGGCTCAAGTCACGCCCAGTTCATTGACCATTAGTTCCACTAGGTGGTGGTACATGTATTGTTATGACTGGCCAGAAGCGAGAGAGTGGAACCCATGTTGTGAATACATTCAGGCCACATACAGCCCTCCAATATTAGCTGTATATTTTTGGTACCACATATATTTTTTAAATCATTAAAGAAAGTGGCTTATCCAGTGGAATTCATGGGCGTCAGAATGCACGTTCTGCAGCAAATTCCGCTATCACGGATTCCCGTTTCCTCCAATGTGAACCTCTTATGTTTATTCATGAGCACTCACGTTGCCCGCTCTTCATGCACGATGCTTTGCTTCAGCGAGTCACCGACTTTTATGGGATGCCGCCTCATTCTGATTGGGAGAATTGAGGAGATCGGTGTTCCACCAGCGGTTTGGTGGCTGAGGGATGTGAGCAGGGTTACTGACTTGTCATGTCGGAATTTTGTCATGTCCGCACTTGATGAAGATGAACCTGGCCGTCATTTGAAGTGCGCTGTTATCCCACTATGCAGGTGTCAGTGCTTAGACCACCACCCACCACATTAAGAGACTGATAGGAATCTTTAATCCTGTCTACCACAAGCTGAGCCCCTGGAAAGGATGGGTCTGAAGTTGTTAAGATAAGTCCATAGCAGGGGGTTTATCTTAACTCTTCTGTAAAACACAGTCCCCCCTGTTAGGCCTAGTTTCCCTGTAAAAACCAGTCCCCCTTTAAAGCCCAGTCCTCCTGTAAAGCCCAGTCCTCCTGTAGAACCCAGCCCTCCTGTAAAATCCAGTCCTCTTTTAAAGCCTAGTTCCCCTGTAAAGCCCAGTTCCCCTGTAAAGCCCAGTCCTCCTGTAGAACCCAGCCCTCCTGTAAAATCCAGTCCTCTTTTAAAGCCTAGTTCCCCTGTAAAGCCCAGTTTCCCTGTAAAGCCCAGTCCTCCTGTAAAATCCAGTCCTCTTTTAAAGCCTAGTTCCCCTGTAAAGCCCAGTTCCCCTGTAAAGCCCAGTCCTCCCGTAGAACCCAGCCCTCCTGTAAAATCCAGTCCTCTTTTAAAGCCTAGTTCCCCTGTAAAGCCCAGTTTCCCTGTAGAACCCAGTCCTCCTGTAAAATCCAGTCCTCTTTTAAAGCCTAGTTCCCCTGTAAAGCCCAGTTCCCCTGTAAAGCCCAG
>JAOVYW010000093.1:6306954-6352979 GCA_025775045.1 Hiodon tergisus | reverse complement strand
TAAACGGTGCCAATGGATTAACCCCCCCCCCCCCCCCCCCGCTGTAGAGGTGGTTCACACCTGCATCTCCCTACCAGCCTACACATCCCACTAACACGATATGACGGAGCAGAGCACACGATCCAACCACAGTTTCCCAGAGATATTACCTCAGCCCTCTCCCTTCCCCTTTCCCAAGCCCCCGCCCCTCCCTTCCCTTCCCCTCCTCTCCCGCCTTACAACAATACTGCTGCCAGGCCGGAATGTTTTTCTTAGCCTCTCCTACACATTTTCACACAGCCTTTCTCTCAACATACAGCCAACCCACCCTGGTTAAGTTGAGGTGGGGGTGGGTAGATGCCATGTTACTGCGGACTTAACTCTCCCAAGCACATGGTTAAGAATTTATTGTGAGAATTGTTTTTGTTTTTTTTGGAGTTTTTTATGACAGAATCCTATTGATTTCCTTCAGCAAATATTGTTATTTCTTATCAATAGGAATGAAAGACTGGCAGAAGCTTCCTGAAGATCAAACATTTTTGGTAATGGAGTATACTTTTAACACCAGGAAATGCAAGAAAATGAACAAAATTTTTTTCCCTCTCATTTAAATGGAGATTGGCTGATTAAAAATGGTTGACAGTTCAGATTTTTTGTGCTGTATAAATTTAAAATAAAGGTTAATAGATGTCGAGGCACTGATATTATAATGGTCGTGCCCATCTTTTGAAATGTTTTAATGAAACTTATGTCAGATAAGAAAAAATCATTACCAAAGGATATCTTGGGTTGTAGACATACCGTTTGACTGTCAATCTTTGTGTGCATAAACATAATGCTATCTTTGGGTGTTCTGTCTTTCCCACCTCGATAATCAATACAGTAATGCTGGTTCTGAGTGGACTGATGGTAATACCTAACCCTCCATTCACTCCGAGGAGTCAAAACACTCAGATGAGGTAAAAAAAAAAATTGTGTTGCCCTTTATTAGGTCAAGTGGGATTTTTTAAGACAGGAAGTAAAGTGGTTATTTTTTGACCTTCAGACACATAAAAGATTGCAGTGGCTGCTCTCTGCTCTGTCTGTGAAGTTGTGGTTGTTAAAAAAAAACAACTGTCAAACTTTCTTTCTGAAAAAAAACTCATGGTGGCTCATAAAATGAATACATATGTCGTTCAGAAACAGGGGGGCGGGGGTGTCTGCAAATTCTGAAAACTGAAAACTGGTGTCATTCCATAAAAATCACATACATTTGTGACATTCCTGCAGTCTATATTGGGGTTTTGCTATCTCAAACCTCAGCAATGGCGAAAGTATATTGCATTTTGGACTGGAGCAATAATATGTCATATATACAGTGCGCAGTTACCCCTGTCGGCTATCGATATCCACTAATTGGTTATACTGTACAGAAAATGATGGGTTTCGTGGGATTCGTTAAATACCTAACCTACAAGACATACAAGGCTTTTGCACCTGGCAAAAACTGTTTAACCACCCACTTACATTACAGCCAGCATGACTTTATCTCAATGCAAAATCAAAGACAAACCATAAATATCTGCCCAGTGATAATGGCTAGGAGACTAAATTGAAGGTTGTCAAATTGATTGAAGGGAGTGGAAACTTTTAATGGGGGTGACACTTTTATTATATTACAAACCGGAAAACAAAAAAACAGCTACATTGGAGATGTAGTCAGTTAAACTATGTCCAGGTGAGCTGTATTTGCCCATTTCGTGCCAATTTCACTCAAATCAGATTAATACTGATAATCAGTGTGTACACATTCCCCATTCCGTTCCAGTCTTTCAGGTAAAGGTAACAGTTGCTGCCCCCAGAGACAACAGTTCTTGTCTTTACCTATTCAGTGGCATTAATTCATCTTTACAGAATGATTGAAGCTTAATCCCCAGGTCTCCATGTGAGGTCTGGTTCAACAGAAGGTCTATTATGTAATTTCTGATTCATTGTAGTGAGGAGGGGGGGGGGGAAATCTACAGTGCTGGATGTATGATCTATTCTGGGTGTGTGAAGGGCTTGAGTAAAATCATTCCGATACATTTAACTGCACCTAACCACTCTCTACCTGTTCCACTCTCAAAGGTAGCATAAACAAAAAACCTTTTCAAATCTTATATATAAATACAGGCCATGCAGTATAGCATATGTCATTTATGACTTCCTATTAGGAAGCTAGTAGCTGCTGAGTAATTGGGGGAAAAGTCTTTAATACACACTTCAGAAGCAGTGAAAACTAAATCCAGCTGCCAGCGTGCATTGAGAACTCTGCCTAACAGCGCTGCCTAATTACAGGAGCAACATATATAGCCGAGATGTTAACCGAAACGGAGGAGGCGAAAGGGCTGGTTCGCTTGGAAAGTCACGGCTGGACGAGAGCATC
This sequence comes from Hiodon tergisus, assembly GCA_025775045.1. NCBI lineage: Eukaryota > Metazoa > Chordata > Actinopteri > Hiodontiformes > Hiodontidae > Hiodon > Hiodon tergisus. The sequence continues at coordinate 6,350,596 of JAOVYW010000093.1, read as the reverse complement.
GCAAGAGCAGACCACAGGGACGAAAGGGGGAAGCTATTTCGGAATCCGCCGCCCTCGTTATTTATCATAGTTTCAGTATCCACACAGCGTGGCAACCTGCAATTCACTGCTCGCGGATGGGCAAGTTCCCCCGGCTCCCTCTCAGTCAGGACCGACTGGCATGTCAGAACCAGGCGCTCACTCCGGCAAACTGCAGCTGTGGACCTCCCGGGGCCTGCTCACGCCGCAAGCTCTGCTCTCGCCCCAGAGCCGTGAGACACAACTCCGAGGGACTCCCTTCATAGAGCACGTACACGGTAAAGGTCACTCTCGGATTCGACCTGGGAGATAGGCCGGCTGATGGTCTTTCAGTTAGGAAAGTCAGAGCAATCTATTCACACTCAGACATAACTCACATGTCGTAAGTACACCTCATTCTTACACCATTCACACATTTTGATTGGTCCGTATGTTTATCAGAGCCAAGCTTTCTCAAGGTCAAGACAATTGTACAACACAAATATAAAACACCTTGATATTCACCCATCAAACCCAATACAGTCCATCAATACGGTTAAAACATTCAAAACCACGTTGCTGTACTATGCATTTTTTTTAAATTGCAATATCGTCGTTTTCTTGCCAGTTATGATCACTGATTATCATTTATATTGTTGATGTGGAGAGACTAGCACTTGCTATGCTTTTGATTTTGATTAAGAAAACATGCTGTGCGCTATGTGTATGTCGCAACAGCTTGAGTATACTAGCAGGAGTCAATTAACACTCTCCACATTAATGCTGTTTCTTACAGCGCTATGGCATGTGTTGATGTCAATGCATCTTTACATTTGGGATAAATACTCACAAAACGTCATGCAAAACTAAACATTCGGTTTTTCTTGAACGGCAAATAAAAAACAGGTATTTCATTAAATGCATTTCACACGAAGACCATCTACTCTTTCCTGTGGGTTGGTTACTATTGCCTTCCTCTTTTGCTCAATGAACGGAGCATGTAAAAATAATTTTAATGTGTTGGCTGTTGCATTTATTTAAACTAATGTAATCTCATGTAAACTAATTGCAGGCTGGTGGAGTAGTGGATAAGTTGACAGACTTGTGCCCGCCTACCCTTAACTTGAATTGCGTCAGTCACTATATTGCTGTATAGGTGGATGAATGTAAGCTGTCTAACTTGCTATGGATGAAAGTGTCTGCTAAGCCACAAAATTCAAATGATACACTATTAATAGTTTCCAAATAAGACAGAGATATTTCCAAATGGTACAGAGAAAGAAAATTACACTTTTGTCTCTCAATTTAAAAATTGTGAAAGGTAAAATTCAGGGCAAAGATAGGTAACTTCCTGTAGATACTGAAGTTGTGGCCATTTAGGGATTCACAGCTAGATTTAGTGATCTGCTACCCTTGTAATGAGTTCTTTTGGTTTCATGTCAAACTAACAGTGAATCAACTGGTTGATAGGAAGGGTTTGCGTTTTTCTCTCTGGCTTTCGATTGCCTGCTATGTTTGCTTCTGTCTCAAATGTTAATCGATGAAAGCATTTGTAATTATATAAAAAAAAATATCTAGTGTAAATCTAAACATCTAGTAACATCTAATTTAATTTTCCTGTTCTGAGTTATATTTATTAGCATTTTCTTCTAAGATAAATAAATAAGCCTTTAATAAAATTTCCTAAATGGCGTTGCATTTAAAAAAGACTAAGCTAAAATCATACGAAGAAAATACATCAGAAAAATGTACAGCTGAAACGTTCTCTGGCCCGCTTTCCAAATACGCTGTCCATATACTCTTTTCAGGGTATCCAACCCCGGAGAGCTGGCGCGCACATACAAAATTCATCTCTGGACAGATCTCGGTAGAGTATGTGGTTGAAAATTCGCCACACACGCATCACACTGTAGCTCCAATGAGACCTCTCTGAATCTATAATCTCTGGTCAATGGTGTGCTCCCTTTTAACAACCAAGCAGGGCGCTAAATGGGACAGAAATTGCGCCGTCCCGTTATTTCAGCCAAACCCTGTGGAAAAAGGCATGGCTATACATCTCAGAAGACAATGGTGAAATACTGCAGTTTTTTAGTTTTACGGCCTGTCCGTAGCTTTGTGGACGGTTGGCAGCCCAACACGGCGCTCACCCACGAGCGGCACCACTTCCACCCACACTGTGCTCTATACAGCTGCTCTCGCTGAGGCAACCTCACGCCTCACTTATTTGCTCTTTCATCTCTCTCCCTCTCTGTTCCTCTCTTCACTTGCCATCTCTCTTCTCTGCTTTCCGTTTCTCTCTCTTTCTCTCTCTACAGGACATGCACACACTTGCGCTTGGGCAACACATTACTTGACGTTATGTAGATACAGGCAAGTGTGTGAACGCCACACAAGGTTACGTAAGCCTTCGTATTCGTTCAGCATATGCAGTTTGTAGTACATATCACCATCGATGATGTCTAAGAGCTGTCCAAGAATGGCAAGGAGAGGTTAATTCACTTCCACAAGCTTGGTGAGATGGATGTACTGTAGCTGTTTTAAAAAAAACAAATTAAAACAAAAATACCACAGGAAGCTAAAGCTTCAATTTCCACTGCCTGTCAATAATCATGAATTAAATGTCCATCACCTGGACATGGAAGACACATTTTACCACACATTTCACGTGCGATGAGAAATGTGGTTCCGGGTCAACAATGGGAAAATGGCTGGATTTGACAGAATTCCCTGATTCCACCGAAAGCAATATTAATATCAATGATCCAGAATTCAGTCTTCAGAACCTCCAGACCTCAATCCAATGTAACATTTTTGGTGAAGACGGAGAAATCTGTGGAAGCGTTTTGCCAAGAGTATTGTACATAGAACTGCATAAATTAATTGACTTCAAGAGGTTCAGGTACATTAAAATGATTTTATTTTCATACTTGTAATTCTGGAAAATATGACTTGAATTTGATCATAGTTATTTTGGGATTTTGAGGCTCTATGCAAGGTTAGTTTGTAGCGATAATTTTCTTCTTTGAAAGATTCTGATATGCACACTTGCAATTTCTCTGCTAAATAGTCTCTTTTTAAGAGTTTCTGAAGGATGTGAATAAGGTTGGAGAAGACTTTTTCCAGGTAGAAAAGCAACATCTAGAGGTTGTCTGATTGTGTCTTGTCATTTGACTGGCAAAAATACAAAATCATCAGCTTTCACATTTGGAGTATATAAAATGTAAGTAAAAATGAAATAATTTATTTTTGTATTTTTCAGAAAAACATAAAAGAATTTAAACAGTTTGTTTAAAAAGAGTTTTAGATAAACAGCTAAATTGCGTATTCCTACACCTTTTAAATAATTACGTGATTTGAATGAAAAAATAGGTCACTTACTAATCTTGGCACCCAGAAGCACGTAGACATTGAATGTTCATAAAATAAAAACAGATACCCGTGAACAGGAAACCAGTGACCTTATGATTAGGATGATTCCCCCCCATAATCTCACCCTCCTGTTTAGGCTCATCTACCTTGACTCATTGCAATCTTTACATCTCTACAGGAAATAAGATGTGGGTGGGTTCCAGACCTTACCGCGCAGCCTCGACCAGCTTAATCTGACGCACTTCTCTCAATATATAATTTTGCTGCTCTAGTTTGTTCAGACACACAAAAGCAGATCACCCATGTAGCCACAAACACACACAAGTGATGTTGAAATATTTGCATAAGAAAAATAATTGCAGTTTTGCCATGTCAAAGATGTGTCTTCCCTTAACTCCTGTACTCAATGTGTTATTAACATGCAGTGTTCTTTTAAAGCTTTACTTACTGATGATTATAATAATAATAACAATCACAGAAATAATATGTATAGGAGGAAAGTTAGGAAAAATACTTATTTTGGAAATATTTACTTCAAGGCCATGTAAATAAAAACTATTCAAACTAGTCAAAAATAATAAAGAATATTGCCGTTTGTACAGCTTACACAGAAGTGACCTTTTAACAGCAAGATGGCCCGGAGTTGGCATGTCTGTGAAGGAATCATTTAGGGTTGTATGCTAATCAATATTGTTTTACACATTTATTAATGAAAAAAATATGTCTTCTTGATAAGGACAAATTAGACAAAGAGCTGAACATTTCATCTTCATGCAGAGCCCATGTTTAATCAGATCTGAGTGTTGCACAAAGTGCGGTTCCTTTCGTAATCTTCCTGTTTAGTCCTTTTAGGCGTTGTACCCTGGTACAGTGCATATCTGATCCCTGCAATGGGGTCCCATGCCCTAATAAGATAACAAGTTATGGGCAAAGTAAAACCCTGGGTGAACAGACTATGTAAACAGACTGTCAGATAACAGAACATTTACACTGCTCCACGAACTGGTGGCCATCCCCAAATATGAAGATGCATAAACTGAGCCCTATACATTCCTTATAGTGCAAAAATTAAAATCATTTAGAGCTTAGTGCAGCCCAAGTAATAAAATAGGAGTTTGTGTTAAAGGAGGCACAAGGATTTCCGAACAACGGCAGGCATTTTCCTGACATTGGACGACCTGGACCATTTTTCAGTAAACCCTTATCCAACTCTCAGTTGTTTTTGCCCTGTTTAACTCCATAAATAGCAGATTACCTTTGGGCTGAGATTTAGCTCCAGGGATCTGACTGTAATCATTTCAGTTCCTTGGGCAGTCCTGACTACCCACAGGCCAGACCAGGCTCACTGGGACCCCTGATCTCTCTCCGTATATATCTCCCCCAATAAGTAGGTTTACTCACACACTCGCTAACAAGCCAAGCAATGACTCGGGGAAACTCCGCAGAGGTACCTTGTCGAGCAGTTATAATTAACAATCACGGACACAGAAAACAGGTGGAAAAAGGCTTCAGCACTTACAAATGAGTTTCCTGCCTACAAAATTCATCCCAAACATTTCTCATGAACTCGCGGTTCGGGTGGTGCACAAAGACCTCACCAAATCTGCGGTAACTAGCTATAAAGAGCGAAAAAGAACTGACGTATCATGGCTCTCCTAACACTCTGCAGCCCAAAATAGTCTTCATGTCATGGCTGAGAAGGGCTTCGTAAGACAATAACAACTTCGATCCCTTTTCTAGTTACAAGGGACCTTTGCTCAGCTCTGAAAATCACACCTATTCAGTAAAGTAATGGCTGTCTACGTATAGAGGAAAAGCCACATTATCCAAACAAAGAACACAAACACATTTCACAACAATGCGGTTCTATCCTGCTTAAGAATGGTATTAACACAATAATAAATGACTGACACAACAGTGGGTATTAAAGTGTAAGCGTACATTTTTTAAATAACACTACAAGTCAACAGTGAACCAAAAGATGAAGCAAACGAATGGACGGTATTTTGTCCAGGCTGTTTGCTTTGGACGAATCTAAGAAAAAAACACACCAATGACCCAAACATTCAAACCAACACAGGCTGTCATTATCGCAGCACAAAGATGAAACACCAGCAAAAATGTCGGTTAAGACACGGCACCCTGTCAATCTAACCCCTCATCAAAGATGTTGTTTGTTTCAGAAGTTGTAGCTGACGGAGCAACCGAATCAGGAACACAATCAGATAACTTTCGGGGGAAACAACATTTTCTATGTAAAAGTTGGCCTTTAACTTGCCAGATGATAAGGGTCTTGATTCTCAGCACTGAGCCTGTGTGTAAGTATTCAAAATGAGGTTTAACGAGACGCTTATATAGTCAGATCGTAAACACTGATGACAGTGACTTTAAGGCCAAGAAACTGACACCTCTGCTAACCGATATTTCACTCCCAGCACTAACAGAACTTTTAATCAACATGATAGCATTACTGAGAAGATACAGAAAAGACCACTACGATGTCTTACTATACCTTGCAGCATTTATAAGAGCGTCTGCTAAATGACTAAAATGTAATGTAACATATGAAGTATTAATTAGCATGGGATGAGATTACAAAGCATTCTCATCAGTGGGCTTTTTTTCACTTGTTGTTGCGGTAGCTAATAATACTTGCTAAGAAAAATAAAAGAATAAAAAATATTTTTCGCAGAAATGTAAATGGCTGAAAATTGAGTTCTGTAGGAAAGGCTAAATAGCTGAGTTTTAGAACACGTAAACTTCCGTACGGAGTGCAGATAAGGTTTCTGGGTCATGTTTGCAGGATGCTATCTGCCCACACTCACAATGACCACTGCTTTGTTTCTAAGGCAGAAACACAGGCAGTGGGGATACAACTGAAAGATGAGCTCTTTAGATTAACCTCAGCAGAGGGAGCATATGATGTCCTATATCATAACCTTTTTAAACTGCCCAGATACACAGGCAGACAATCTTAAAAAAAAAAATTGAATCCATTTGTTTTAACAAAAGCACGACACCCCAGGAGGATTTATAGGCATCAGTATGAATCAATGGAATTCTGAAATCTTTGATGGCATTTTATTTGTTGATGACCAAAATTGGTCAAAATTGGATGGCAATGCCAACCAATATATTTAACAATGATATGGGAGACAAAAGACCAGTGCTCTGATCATTGCAGGGTCAAGTCCAGACATTCCAATCCGAACCGGGGGAGAACACTCCAGACGAGCATCACCCAGGCTTTGCCTGCATGGGAATTAGCAAGGCCTACCTCGGCTCCTGTTGGTTTACCAGGTGCCTGCAGGCTTAATGGCAATTTAATTGGAGGAGACCAATCAGACTTCCACAGCCCTCCCTTTGTGTGCAGTAAAATTAAGAGGTCAAGTTCTAATGAGACAAAAGGTGGGCTTTTAATAAAGTTTCTTAAATCTGTTTAAGAATTTACTATTGTTAAATTCATGCTTGCAACCACTAACTATAAACTTAACCATACTGGCAGATTTTATGCAAATTTTAGTATAAAGTACTAAGCCAAACTTTCCTACGGCATTAGTAGACATGAAAAATGTTAACTTCATAGTGATTCAAAATTACTTCCTCCTAGCTTCCTGACATAGCTTATCAGGGAAGGAAAATGCTACAAAGACTTTCCAAAGACGGTAACTATGGCTGCAGGAAAGCCAACACAAAAACTTTGGCATCATGGAGAACAAAAAATTCAGCCTGGGTGTTTGAAGATCTCAGTCAGTAAAAGGTGCTTGCCCAGATTGTGTTATTTGCCAATTGAGACAGAGAGCACAGTGGAAACCAAGATTTGCAGAGCGCTGCACGGGTTGGGGTTGCAATCAGCAGGGTTTCTCCTGTTGGCTTCCTGGGTGCCTGCGTATGACAAACCAAATGGTCATTTAAAGAAACGCATTTCAAGATATCTTTAATTCAATTTCAGACATTTTGAATAGCATTTCGGATATTTGATTGGCCTAGACACGACCCTGCACCTTGGCTGCTGGCGTCTCTGGCCAGCTGAGTACTAAGGGAAAAGAAAAGAGAATTTGATTTTAAAATTTTTAAAAGCCACACAAAAAATTCCGATGTACTGGTAGCGACCAGAAAAACAGACGCTGTCCCCTCGCCCCCCTCCTCACAACGAATCCTGGCTTCATCGTCCGAGGTGTCTGCTGGTAACCACGCCAGCCTGGAGGGAAACAAAGGATGCCGTCAGGTACCCAGCACACTCACACATCAGCCAGCAACAACCTTTTATAACTCACAAAAACTTTTGTTATAATCACAGCCTATTACAACCACGTCTATAATCCTCTCCATAATCTTCATTTTTTTTACAATCATTATCAATAACCAGTACATTCATTTTTTTGTGCCATCAAGTCAAGTGTGGTTCCAAAATCTAAATAGTTGGCACAATGGACTCGTGATAAATTATTTATCGACATTTACCAAACCCCACTACACCAATAATTGTATAGTGTCTGCATTCCTTAATTGTTGCGCCACTTGATTTTGACTGACACACATTAGTGTTACCCGTGCACTCGTAGTGGGAACAAACCTTTATGAAACCAGGTAGCATGTCAATGAAGAAATCACAGCTGTCATTAAATATGTCTGCGGGGGATACCACAATTCAGGGCCGATAAAGTTGGAGTCCCTGGCAGCAAATAAGCTGGGAGGAAAAGCTAAGGTCCGAACAGTGTTTATTTACGGTCGATAAAAATAAACATAAAGGGAACAGCACGTAGTGAGAGTTACATACTGACGGAACTCAAGAGTGAACTTTAAGACAAACACTCCTTAAAGACAAACTAAAGAGAAATGAAATAAAGGCTCCTTTGTTCTGCAGGGACCCATTGAGTCAGCATACTCCTTCCTGTCTGCTCAGGAAGCGTCCTGTTTTATATCCCCAATCAACCAATCTCAGGCAGCCATTTTCCGCACTCCGTCACCCAGCGAGGGAGGCCGTTGAACCCGAGGTTTAACCCGGGGTCTGATAGGTAGCAGAGTTATGAATCGCGGAGCCCGTGGTTCATAGCAACGATCTGAGATGCATTAACACAATCATCAATTCTAAATTGGAGAGACTAAAGATCGGCGATCCTTTCTTTGACTAGTTACTATTCACCCTGGCTTGTAAGCCTGATAAGCCTGAGAATACTTTTTATAAGTAAAAAGTATTCACTTACCCTAAAAAGGAATAGACGGGCGCTGTTGTGGTTTATTACAACACAGACTCACCTGGGATTTGAGCCCTCACAACGTAAGGGCGCATTGTTCCCAAAGTACCTCGGTTTTCACCACGCAACCTGTGCAGGTCTGCTCCACGTTTCCTGCGAGCGTCGCCGCGTGGCTGAGACAGCGTCGTCCCTCAACAGCCGTGACAGGAGAGTCTGTGGAGAGAGTGAAAATTAAAGACGGCGGGGCAGCGTCTCACACGTCGCCCAGTTGTGTCGCTCGAGAAGAAGCAGAAGCTGCCTAGGGTCACAGAAACGACAGATGTCTCAGGGGCTCATACTCCTGCTGGTCGTTTTGCAACAGATGACTGCTGCCTTGCAAACAAAAACATACATCCATGCTGTGACTGTCGCAACAACATCCTCGGCCACGGACACCTTTCTGAAAAATGCACAGTTTTCCTTGGAAATGTAGATTCAAAACATCTGAAATCTGCTAAGTATTTATTTATTTGTTTGTTTTATTCATTTAAATTATATTCCCTGTCCATTTTTCAGCAAGTCCATTATTCTGCAGAATTTTGCACTATGAAGAGAATTTTGCGTACGAAGGCAAATTCTACTGCAAATTCCAATATCACAGAATTGCAGATTCCTAGACTGTGAAATTACATTTTGTGGATCAATTAAATAATTCATGCTAGCCAGCTATCTGCCGCTCGATTCACTTTGTTTCAATTATCCGTCGATTAAACAACCAACCTATTCAGATACTTGGTGGCTTCTGTTTATGAAGTGTCGGATTTATTTAGTTTATTTTGTGGTTTTTTGTTTTTTTTTAATTCAAGGCTCTCAAGCCATTGAGGCCCACTGTTTTGACTTGGACAATACTCTGTACCAAGTAATCTGTTATCTCCTGAAAAGGAAACTGTGGACCGTAATTGTACAGCTGACAATAGACCTAAAAGAAAGAACACATGTCAGATGTCACATGTGAGAGATACACGAACTGATGAACAATTTTCCTTTAAGGACGGACTTTTAAAACCTTCAATCCGATCAGCTTAATCCGACGAATTAATAAACGTAATGCGATCAGTTGAGAAATATCTTATATTTTTGACAATGGATGGTCTGTTCTTTAAATCTCTTGTCTAGTTATGAATGTACACTGTGACTGAATGAAACTAAATCTGGCCTAAAAAAGGTAAAGGTGGCGTACAGAGTACAGATAGTGCGGGATACAGACACGAGGAACCGACTGGACTTATCTGAACTGACACTGACGTGGCTTTCGTGCTAGCCCGTGCTTCATGGGATAGCCAGTGAATGCCCAGTTGTGGAACTGTGAAGGACGGAAGGCTAGGCAGCCGCGGGCAGTGACTATGAGTGCCCACCCTCCCCCCCCCACTTCACTGCCTGGGGCGATGGGCGAGCTCTGAGGCACACAGGCAGAACTCCCACACTGGGCTGAGGGCGAGGAAAACCTCTAAATTAGGCCGGCTTTTTCAGAGAGACGCAATCTGGTCTGAAGCAGAGAGTGGGGAGCTGGACGGGGCACGATCGCCGTGTTTCCACGCAAACAACATAGGCGGTTGTGGGGGAGGATGTTAAAAAGCAGGGCAACACCCTTGCGTTCGCTTTGTTGTGTGACACATACGCAGCCCACCCTAGCATTCCAGTGCCTATATTTGGCCCTGAATACAATTGCAGCTTGCAAGTAGCGAATCACCCGGGTCAGGCTCAGCTGAGGACAAGAGTGAAGGGAAAGAAAAAGGAAAAAACTCCAGGAAGGATTGCTCTTTTATAAATAAATGTGTGTGTGTGTAGCGGGTAATTACACACTGCTGGTCCCCTGGCAGGGCAGTAAATCAGATGTGGAGGGTATCATAACATATTGCCAAACGTCTCCTGTAATGGCACAGGATGCCTAAGGGAGACCATTACGTGGGCTCGTACCTGTTACTCTGTCCCCAGTGCACGCACAGGCTTTAAAAATATATAAATATATTTTTTTAAACCCATAAGCCAGTTATTGCTTTTAGCAAAAGCCAAAGTGCTTTTAGTTCGCTTTGCTTCACTTTATAATTTACTTGCATCATAAGTCTCACTCGCTAACAGTTACATTTGAGGTTTTAAATGTTCCTAATTATCAATGGAACAGAACTCTCAGTCTGCCATGAAACGAAAAGCCACATTTCATTAGTAACACGAATCTATGATCCTAACTCCAATGCCTGCAAGGTAAAACACCACATTCCTGTACACGCATTTTAGGCGGGTCGACTATCAGGTGACTCTGTAGGTGTGCCCTAGCTACAGGCTGACACAAGGGGAGGGAATGCATGATGTCAAGTCCACCTCTGCCAAACAGACATGTCCAGACATGAATAACCACCAGGGCCACCAACTGGATACAAACAAACATACACACACACACACACACACACACACACGCACACTGTTTTAAAAAAACACCAAAGCCACATTTTGGTTTGTAAATAAATCCTGGCATTACCTGACGTGTAGTTTTTTTTGTGGCCTTTATATATAATTTATACATTTTATTAAAATTCCAGTGTGTCAGGCCAGTTGGCAGGAGAAATACCTGAAGAGAAGCTCTATGGTAAGAGGGGAGTTTTAACCTGTGGCTAAGGCTAAGCCAGCAGGTGTTTGCTTGCACAAATGCTGTGCTGACATATTTGTCCCTACACACAATACATAATGTGGTCGGTGATTAGGCAATGTTAACAGGTGATCAGGTCTTTGAAAATATTTTTTGTAATGTATTAGAAAAGGAATACCATCATTGGGAATTTTATGCCATTTTATGCTATCAAACGGGCAAAATTAATACAGCGCACAGAGACTTTCATATAAAAGTTTCCCCTAGAGATACAGAAATACATTCATATAAATAGATGACATATGTGTTCTTGTGTGATTTTTACAACGGGTGCTCTCACCAAATTCATCGGAAAGTAATCAAATGAAAATTTATAGAGACCAAAAAACGTATGAAGGAGGCTTAATTAAACTCTGTGAGTTTTTTCAGATTTGCGTGGGGTGTCCTTTGCCTTCAGATTCAGAGAACACAACTAGAAAGTATTTTATTTTCCTTTACAGACAAACACTCATAAATATTTTCCCAAACTGCGTGTAAATGTACATGGTATTCCCTCGGGCCTCAGGCAATTGATGACAAGTTCTGTGCTGTTTCCTAGGGCTCCCTCCCTGATTACAGTATGGACTCCCGCCTGTCTCGTCTGGACCACAACCAGTCCAGCGTGCCGACCCAACTAACTTAAGACAAACCAGCTCTTTTCCTCTGAATTACTTTCTTGTGTAGAATCAACATTTATCTACTGTTTTATAACTTAGTTTAGAAAAGAGGCTGTGTGCTTTCCTGTAGTGCTTTGTTAGAAAAGAGGCAGTGTTAACAGCAAGTATACTGCATTTAGAATCTTCTTATCAAGTTACTGCCAAAAAAATTTGTGCGTAGCTCTATTGCACAAAACTCCTTCTAACGGTGGATACGCAGATGCACGCAAATGCATTCAAATGTGTGTCCTGTGTAAGACAAAATAAAAGTCTGTTCAAAAATTCTCTGCCCAGAAGACTAGCTCTTCCAACAAATATTGAGCCTTCGCCAAAGTAAAATGTTGAAAGAAAAAAAATAAGTTGTTTTCTCTTTTTCCATTTGGAAGCTAGCTGGCTCTCTGCTACAAAGACAACTAAAGGTGTAATCCCAGATTTTCAAATGGCTACACAAGAAGATATAAACAGTATACCTTTACAGAGTCCTTTAGTTCATAATTAAATTGTATTGTCCCAAGCACTATTAACGTTTGCCACGTTATTTAATTCAATATAATTTATTTATATTTTCCCTTATTATTATTATATTATTCCCCATATATATTATTTCTCATACGTAATTTTGATGGGTCACCTGTGCAATCCTTTTAAATAATGAAAGAAATGCAGACATAATTAAATCAAGGCATTCGTTGTATGTGTGTTTGCCATTGTGGACATTGGGGCAGTACCAACAAGGAGGTATGTGCAACAGTTTTGGGTTGTAGGGAAAGCCTGAGACCAAATCTTATGTAGGACCCCCAAAGAGTCAGCTTGTGAGTTCTTTGAAAGGTGTAGTTTATTGTACAGATTACTAGCAGTGCATCAGGGGAAATAAAACCACAGTAGCAATTAATTGAATTATGTTTACTGTAAAAATGTAGGTGGTAGAGGCTTGTGGTGGAATTTGGGGTAGCAAGATGTTGTTCAGTAGAAAAACAAGTTGGTCCTGTTTCAAGCATGCATGAAAGAATTCTTATTTAAATGCTGAGTTTAATGAGAGATATTGTTAAAACATGTTCGTTATAAATTATGGACAGAACCAATCACCTGAGAATGGTTCTCTTCCTGCATGTTCTCCTCACTCATATTGAATGTTTTTACATTTTGTCACCAGAAGTTCTAGCCTTACCCACAATTCTGTGCACGTTCAAGAATAACAACATTGGCACCACTTTTCTTTCTGATATATATATATATATATATATGTGGTATAGTTGATGTAAAAAATATTAATAAATAAAATTGTCTGCAAAGGTGGAATGAAATCTACAGACAACTTGTCAAACCAAGTCGAAATGATCATACTAATAAGTACGTTCTTTCCTCTCACACAGCAAACCACAAGTTAAGGTATCAAATAATGAACATCATCTCAATGTATCAGTTATTTTACATGCCACTAAATTAAATGCGACATGAGACTGCTCTGTTCCATATCACAGGATAACATAATAACAAGCACAGAGTAATCATCAGACATTTAGTGACATAGTATCTCTTTCTCAGGCTCTGGCGTTGAATCTCAAATGTCTCTCTCTGAAGTGCTTTCACAATCAAATACTGTCAAAAATCAAAATCAGCGTCAGTTTCAATTATTGATCATTTAATGCCCTGTATTCCCAAATGGTGTCAATCTCTCCATGTGATTGGCTATTAAAATGCCAATATTTTCTTTCCAAAATTCTTATATATATATATATATAAATAGATCACATTAAACCTTTAATTGTGGAATACCAGCAAGTCTTTCTGAATGAATACAATTTTTCAGTTTATTTACCAACTGTTTCATAAAAGTATTTTAAAGTATTTAAATGTAAAAGTGTTCCCCAACCCCTTTTAAATCATATCCTTAAACATCTTCGCTGTTTGCATGGTACATAAATTAAAAAATTAATAAATTACTTCAGTTGGCTGTAAAATATGAGGACAGAGGCATTGCCTGTGGTGCTGATGAATCGTCCAGACAGTGAATATCATAAAGTTTTCACATCTGGCATAGCTAGACACTTAAATCATGAACAAATGTCTATAAATAAATGTTTTCCTATCAATTTCAGTTTGTTAAAAGTCGCCGTCACGGCCATCATCAAAGTAAAAACAGGTGATATAAAGAAAATATCCCTGTGAGCATGATTTACTTTGCAGGTTTTCAGAGTGCAAGTACTATTTTTTTGTGAGGAATAACAGAATCTCAGAATATCAGAAATTGATGTAGTAGGCATATGACATCCCTCAGTATGTTTTAGGCGGCCAATTGAACATGAATATAATTCCTAGCACCTGAAGCGCTCTGCATCCTGAGCAAAACAAAAAATTTCTTCTGCTGTCTGTCTGTTCCCCTGCACCACTCCCGCAACCTTTCAGGTCACCCACCTGCTTATAACCGAGCTGCCTCGCTCTTTGAACACAGCCCCTTGACATTACCCAAGCGCAACACCAGGGGGAGCCCACTCACAATGTCACGCCCCTTCCATCTTAAACGCTGATTGAAGGTGCTTTTACGGAATCAGAGCGCAATTTAGAAAGTGAAACGAGGAAAAAAAATCCACGAAGGGACTTGCTTGAAGCTGACCATCAACCTTGGAGGATGTTCAGTTCAAGTATGGGGGTCCACAACCTCACGTGTCATGGATGAATATTAATGATATCATTTCAGTGCGCTGCAATCAAATTTTGTTTGCCGTGCTGTTCCAAGTTCTGCAAAACCTACTGGTCCAAACATTATCTCACTGCAAGATAACGATCCGTAATTCAGATTTATTTCTTAAATAAATGTAGATTTATCAGCTCCCCTACATCCCAGATCTCATTCAAGCAGTGCAAGATTATTTGGAGATTAAAGATTATGTTTGTAATAGCCTGGAAAAGGCAAGGAAAGAAGTTAATGTACAATTACACTCTAGTGTCCCTCGATGACTTTCAAACGCATTCAAAGGAAAAGGGACATCCTCACTTTAGTGAATACCTAAGCATACTGCATATAAATAGGATACATGGTTGAATACAATATTGTTAATTTAAAAAGGCCAAGGTTTAAGGCCTGGGGAAAAACCCTGCTCACCATCACGTTTACATAAAACATTCTAATTTTGCACACCATGGTAATCAATCATATACAAGCTTACTGTGTGGATTGCTCCAAACGAGTGGTTCTGTGCTCTACCTGTTTACCCACCCACTTTGGGATCTGTCTGCTTTTCAGAGTGGGACCCGGCGATTTGCCCGGATGTCTCGCCGCCAGCTCATAATGCCCACTTGACAATATAATTTTAATGACCTCATCGACCTCAAAGGGTGCACTTAGGGTTTATTTTTGGATCATTTTAATTTTACCACTCACCCCTACACAAAGAAGAATTTTGTAAATCAGACACTTCCTTGTGGCAAGAGACTTTATTACTTGTTACGGCAAAATTCCATGTTCAACAAAAGCCATTAAAATAGGTTTAAAACACCTATTTATTAACAAGCCTCATTGAGTGCGTGAAAGACATTTTCCCCCGGTGATAGTGCAAGTTAACAAGCGCTTATACATCTCAACTCGTTGATACTTATGCGGGGCACCGCCCACGGAGAGAGTGTGGCCGTTTGATAGGTTCCATCCCATTCGAGACTCCAGTCGTTGTACATTTGGGTGGCTTGACAGCCCGCTGAGACGTTAAGCAACGATTGGAGGAGAGGCATGTCCCTCATGGTCCCTCTTCGTCCCCCTTCGATGGCACTACTGCAATACTGCTAGATTCGATGGCATTTCACCCACCTTGGGCAGCGCTCTTTCCGTTGGGCGGTGCCCACGACAATCTGTAAATGACTTGATCTATCTCACGATCCATCTCTCCAAACGAAGACTATATATGGCTTCTCTGCATCTATACTTGTATTGGGTCACTGAAAAGATGGCATTATCCTAGGAAACTTTTAACATCAAACTCAATTTACAAACTAACAGAAATATGAACAATTATGAAACCTGCATAAAACATAGCTCGGTCTTCTCTAGGTCTTCATTGACTCCCACAGAAAAATCCCCTATCTCTGAGTGGGTTTGGAGAATTTCCCCGTGGGCATGTTCCGTTTGTTAGAACTTTACATCACATGTTCCGTTGTCAGAACAATCTTCCAATGTATCGGTACAGTGACTGGTTTAAAGAAGGATAAGGCTACAATTCACAACTTTATTCTCACTCTGAAATTTTAACAAATTGCAAATTCACACTCCCAGCCACCAGCCGTCATGGTCTCTAAATACATGACGAGATACTGACATTAAGCAAATAAATTAACACAATATGATCCGAAAGAAAAATGCAGTTTAATGGTAAATAGGGATGTCAGTAAAGGCAATGCATATTTGGTCATCCACGTATTGCTATAGCCTGATATCCACATGCAATCAGATTTTTATTGAGAAGGAATCGAGTGGCCTCTTCCTTACAGGAAGAGACGGGTGGTCTCCGGCTCGGCAGTGCGTTCTGACACCTGGTCAGTGGGTGGCCTGGTCTTAGGTAATTTGGGGAGCTGCTGGCGTTCGGAGGAAAAAAGCTTGGCGGTGGGCTATGGGTGCTAGAGCCTGTAGGAAGGTGGATTGCACCAAGAACACTAATTAGAATCTTACGCTTAAAACCAAAGTAACGGGCCATCTGGAGTGTGTAACTCGGAGACTTCTCATTAAGTTGAACCCTTATTGCTGAAAAGCAGTTTTAAAATGCGACTAAAGTGGTATGCCACAGTCCATTGACATATAATCAAATTTGTTGCACACACTCAAACACACAATATTTTATATATACACCCAATTATATTTATATAAACTGTTGGACTGTGGACTGTGGCATACATACGGATCCCTCAGAATGCATGTGTATCTGTGGCGGAGTACGGATAAACAGGTCGTCGTGCTGTTGAAAGCATTAGGAACAGAAGGAGAGGGCAACACTGATCATTTACCAGGAAGTATAATTCTAGGCGTTACGAGATCTTTGAGAGTAATCTCAGCTGAAAACAAGCGTTTGACGCTGGTGAGCGTGTCACCTGTGATGGAACAGCAAACAAGGGTGGAGGAAGTTAGCGCTGGTAGATGAGTTTCAGCAGCACAGTATGTTTTTGCTCTGGAGTTCAGATGGGAAATCAAGGGAAATACTATAGCTATCATGCTATCACGCTAATAATACAGAAAATAAAGAAATGAACTGGATCATGAATAATTGTCCTACTTTAACAAACTATGTTATTAAGAAGCAGGTTGATTGGTTAGATGGTGTAACCAGATCGCACATTGCTTCTGCCCACTAATGTAGTCTCGTTAACTTTGTCATTTGAAATTAAGTTTGTGGAAATCTAATTCATATGTTCACCGGGAACACACTCACTAATCAGGCTAAGTAATTGAGACTTTCTGGAAAAAAGTCAGTTTTCCAAATGTGGGTGGACTTCATCCTTGCATTACACTGTAATCAATCAGTCAGATCATTAGTATCTCTGGTTTTCCCAAGGCATGGGAGGTACCTCAGGCCATTAGTGATATAATACTTTCCTGGAAACCAAATTAACTAGTTTTAGAAATTAGGCCATTATCTGAGAATAAAACTCTACTGGTCTCCGGAAACAGTGACATTGGTCGATTCTTCAGTTCAATCCCGGACCAAACTTCTTTTTGTAGATTTGAAAGTGTTTCAGAACACTTGTGAGTAACGTTATTTCTGGGTTTCCGGGTGAAATGCAGGGCGGATTCTTGTAAATGTGTAAGACTTCTAACTGACTTTCCTGCAATGTGGTGCTGCTACAAACCTGAAAATGAAAAACCACCATGAGAGTTAAAGGGCAAAGTAAATGCTGCCCACTGACTAACTCAGATGGCCTGGATGTTCACGATTGCAAACGCTCCCATGTCGTATACTTTTAGCTCTCTATAAAAAACAAGTTAGCATTATTGTAACATCTGTGAAAGTGTGCCCTAACCCTCAATATTTGTAATGAGCTGTTTGCATCCAGCGTGGCTGTTCTTGAGATCTAGCCCTCTGCATCTGCCAGGGTTCTGCGCTGAGCACGTTATGAAGTGCAATGTGAAATGGAACATTTGTGCATGATTTGTGCAGTGGATCTGCATGGCTATGCAAGGGTGTCGCACCCAGTGAAGAGAGGGCCACTTAGCCATGTGTGAATCTCATGCGAGCTCACGATAGTGACACACATTATGTACCCTGGCGTTCTTCATTCTGCTCTGATATTCCTATGCCAGAAACAACCAGAAAAGTACAATTACTTTGCATTGATCTCATTTGCCAGTCAAAGCCTGAATGCTTCAAAATGTGCAAACCAACTGTTAAAGCTTTGTACATGCAAACCTGTGCTCCTTCTGACGTTATCAGACTGGACGTTAAAAACGGCGTAGTTGCTTAATTTTGCCACCAGATGGCAATTCTAGTGCACGGTTGAGGATATCCGTTATTCTTATCTTCCCATCCATGGTTGGTCTGCGTGGTTAGTAGTCGATTCAGAACACGTTTTGCATGCGGCTCGGACATTTAAGTAGTTAAATAGTCCGTGTTTACTCCTCCGTTTTATACTAGCAATATACAATGTTTCAGGGCTACTTTAAATTAAGTTAGTTTATGAGAAAAATATTTAAATACAACATTAAGAATTGGTAAAGGGACACATATAAATCAGTCTGCAGAAATGTTTATACTTGATAAATGATGGAAAAACGAATAGCTTTGGCAATTTTTAATATAAACTATTTTAAACAGTTAAAATTTTAACTGATCTATGATGGTTTTAGTTTTTTTCTATATCAGATATTCCATGGATTTAGGAATTTTTTTGTTGTTGTTGTTATTGTTGGGGGTGGGCTGTTATAAGACCAAGGAGTTTATTTTTGCCTCATTAGAAAATGAAGGAAATCCACCGTTTAAGCCTGGTCTAATCTTACAGAAATTCCTCAGGTCCATCATTAAGGGGCACTTGTGAAGTTTCTCATGGAAAACTTTGGTTATGGATGAAGTCACAGTATTCATTGTTGTAATTTCCAACAAACTGAAAACCACATAATGATATACCTGAGCAGCCTGTAAAGCACACACAAACAATCATCCTCGACGAACAGGACAGCTGGTGAGGTTCAAAAGAACCTCAGCGCTTTAGGGGCAATACTGAGAACTACTTCTGTACAACTATGCTGTGAGGTAAAGGGCCAGGATGAAAGAATCTCATAAGCTTCTGAGCAAGGTAGTTATTAAGAAGGCCATCTGACTCGTTTGTTGCAATCTAGCAGTATTGCAGTAGTGAGTCCCTGGAATGGTCCAGTACTGACCACACACATGCACGCACGCACGCACGCACGCACGCACGCACGCACGCACACACGCACTCACACATGCACGCACCCACACACACACACACACACACACACACACACACACACTCAGGTGTACCTTATCCTGGAATTTGTCAGTAGTGCATATTCGAAAACTTCAAACTGTTATTTTTAAACACATGCAAGTTAATTTTTGTATGTTTTCCTATTTTTATTTTTAATCCAAAATACATATATTTAGTGGTATGATAATACATTAATATGCATGACATATCAGGTCTTTCACAAATGAAATGTGCACACATTGTAAAATATGTGTGTGTATATATGTGTATAAGTGTCTGCATAATATAATAGAAAACATAAATAAATATACTGTGGTGGTATTTTTAGGTGGCTATATCAGCTTCCCAGACATGCATTTCTGACTCCCCAACCAAAACTAGAGCTTTATCTTTCAAACAAGGAATTTACTTTTAGGTAGTAAAGTAGGCCCACTGTACTGGGATACCATCAACACCCATAAATTCCAGCTAAGATATTAAGAGTAGCAGGTGGCTTGTGTTTTAATCCCTGGCCTTGAACCCTCAAGATTGGGGGAGTTAAGACCCAAGAGCTGAACTGCTGTTCCTTTGATTAGGAATTGTACTTACAAAAATATAAGCATTTGACCTGAAAATGCCGTGAAACTGTAAACCCCCACTGAAAAGTCACTTTGAACAAGGGCATCTGTTTTCTGTAGATTACTGGCATCCCGTGCTGGCTTACTTAGATACCATTTAAATCGATAGGCTACTTAGAACCTACACCTAGGTTTATTTTACTACTAGATACAATGAAATAGTACTTGTGTTTGTAATTCTTCTTAAAATTATTATTTATTACCCCTAACATACTAGCATGGTTAATTTGACTACATTCCACCCTGTAAATTTCTCATTAACCGCTAGAGGTCAATGAATACTTGGTCTCCATTAGGAAATTCAGACAAACCAAGTCTTTAATTGATTTAGAAAATAAAAATCCATTCAAAAAACCCAGATACTTGCCCAATTATGCATTGTAAGTTGTATTTTAAACGCGATTTTGTGGAATCCAAATTTTAAAAGATAAACCCTACTTTAATTAAAATTAGTTTGAAAAAGATGACAAAAACACGATACATTTTTATAAATATCAGACGTTTATTTAAAATAAATATTACCTTATATATGTTTTATCTGTGGATATTCTGGGATGCTTAGTGTCTAAGTAAGGAGTTTGAGAACTACTTTTTTGCATAAACTCTTTCCCTACTAATTTCATTTAAAAGGTCATTAGAAATTTAAGAAATCTCTCTTGCAGAAATGGAGAACTACAAAACTCCAGCTCCCAGAATTCTAGCTCCCACGTACCCAAGGACTGTCATCTTATCGCACTAAACGTCACATTCCTGCATTCTCCCTGTTTGTCAGGAGCATAGTCTCTTTCCCCGAACACGTTTCATCCCGAAAAAACATCCATGCGAAGACCCATGACATTCTTGCAAGGGATTTAAAATCAGGTGTTGATCCCGGATTCACCATCACTCTGAGTCGATTAATTGGGTGAGGATTTATGTTTTATAGTTAAATTAAGGTTGACAGCAACCTAGCTAAGTTTAGCTTAAGTGCTCTTCGCCGGCTGAAAGTATTTACCCTGGGAAGCTATCAAGCAAGATATGATCCATTGGGCTGGATTTTTTGCAACTTGTAGTTGCGCTTTACGACCAGATGGTCCCAATATGTTTCGTAGTCTGTGTATGTGGCTATATGACTCAATGGATGAAGTGGCTTTTATTCCCTTCTAGACAGATGTTGGATGAATACCGGTATTTCGGTAATTCAAAAATATCAAACGTTCGCTAACTATGGCTTTACCTGTTGACAGTAAAGTGCTTACTCGGTGCGTTGTTTCTGAGTGATGTATGGGTGACAACAGCAGCCCCACATATTAACTATCAATATTGCCTTTTATCTAGTTATTCTTTTTACGGCGAAGTGGCAGTTATTTCAGTTATTCAAGATGCCTGATGCATTGATTGTTGTTACCTTAGCAACATTCGGCAACGCCTGATTAGATGGATTGTTTTGTATTTTTTACAAGCTAGCTATCGTTAGCTAATGGTTGCATCACCTTTAACTATCCAGACACAGGCGAGACAATGTTAAGGGCGTGGATACGGCTACAGGCCGGACGGATATGGTCAGTTTAAAATATGGCTGGACAATTTACATATCCAGTAAACTGTTAAAAAAAAACCATTTCCCATCGTTTTATCTTGCTCTGTGGGTTATTGCCAACGCAAATACATATTGTATTGCTGATTCACTAGTGTCATTAATACAGGTCTATGTAGCCACCTTAATTTCAGGCAGAATTGCAAGTCAGTTTGGCACACTTAACTGTTAATATTCTTTTTTATTCATGTAAAACTAGCTTCCAGCTAAAATTAAGGGTTAGTTTTGTGAATTGACAGCTAGCTGCACAAGGTCCATATAATGGACAATACCTGCCTAGCCAGCTAACTAAGCTACAATGCATATTACAAATACGCCTTTGCAACGTTAAACAAAGGAAAGAGGCACATTAGTTTTGCAGGTTTCGCTCACTGGAATTGACGGCAAAAGGTTTAGTGAATATAATAAGCGCCCCTCTTTATCCAATCGCCGTGACATTCTCCTCTTTACTCCACACTGTGATGATCAACAATAGGAAGTTAAAATAGCTACGTTGCTGAACTGTACAAATTGAGCTTTCGTGTGCTTTATGCAGGAATACACGAATTTTCCATTACCACAAAAAAAATTCTTAACCTGACAGTGGCCCTAATTGGAAAACCAACCGTTTTTCCTGAGGTTAGTGCTGCCTTGTGTGTTAAAAAATAAATAAAATAAATTATTGTATATAAAATAATAGATTACGGAATGATGTTTAGAGACACGGTATACTATGCTTTTCATGAAATATGTTTATTTTGTTTATTTTTTGTACTGTAATTGGGGCTGCAGTTATTTCCTTAGTTATAAATATTCTGGTCTCCGAGTTATCCAGATATAGCTTGATATCAAAATCAAAGTAGGCCTTTAATCTAAACATGTAACATACATATTATATTGTGCTTGAACCAGTGTTTGCTCTAACCAAAAAAGATCTGGGAACAGCTCTGGATGAGCAGAGAGAGGGATTTTAGGATCTGGGAACAGCTCTGGATGAGCAGGTAGAGGCATTCATCATGACATTCTCATGATCTTATATATTTTTTCTTGTATTAATTTAGTCCGAGACCCATCACACTGACCATTTTGTTATGCAGCCACCCATGGGAATTAATATCAATTTTATTGGGTAGTAATGGTCTTAAATAAATAAAGTGGTACCTAGAGTCTAAGGTAATGCAGATTATTTGCGGGTTCAGCTTGTAACATGACAGAACGGCTGTTTTAGGTTGCTGACCGCGTGCGTCCCTGGGCTTCTAGAGATGACACGACTGCCAGACCCTGCCCCCAAGCTGCAAAGCCAGGCAACACGTTTTTTTGAAGACACATTCTGACCGTATTTACACAAACTGCCGTGCTCCACACGATGAAATAACTTCCAACGGGGCTGTATGCATACACACTGTACCGTGAAAAAGTATTTGCCTGATTTTGCCTGACTGCATTTGCCTGCAGTTTTTGAATGTTGAATGTTATCAAGATTCAAGCAAAGCCTAGCATTTGATCAAATTAACCCCAAGTAAGCAAACACAACATTTTATAATTATTAAATTCATGTGTTAAATAAAGCTATGCAACAGCGGATTACGCCACCTTTAATAGCTATGCTACCAAACACTTCCTGTAGTTTTTTTTTTTTTTACAGCTGTAGTTTCTCACAGCACCCTGGCCCACTCCCCCATGCAGAACTGCTTCAACTGGGTTGTTGAGCATGAAATGCTCGCTTCAGGTCCTGCCACAACATTTCTCAGTGGGGGTTAGGTCCGGACTTTGTCCGGGTAACTCCTAAACTTTCTTCAACCCTTCTTGCGTGGACTTGCTTGTGTGTTCCGGGTCATTGTTTGTCTGCGTGAACCTGGTGGGCTTCAGCATCTGCTCACGACACATGGCTTGATGTTCTGCTGTAGGATTCTCTGATCCAGAGCAGAATTCGTGGTTCCTGATGAATTCTGTTATTGGTGGTCCTCCTGGTCCTGATGCTGCAGAGCATCCCCAATGGTTGACACACGCGTGACGATTGGACGGTTGGTTCTTATTGTGGAATGCAGCAAGTGTAACCCTTTCCAGACTGATGGGCATTAACAACTTTATTCCAGAGGTCTTCTGGAATTTCTGCTGGATACTAGCAGTGAAAAGAACAAAACAGGTCAAATACTCTTTTTGGTGTTTAATGGAATAAATTATGTTTGATGTGGTTAGATGTTTGTGTTGAGGTATCTCTTATCTAACCTCAATTAACTTCATGAATACCAAAAGCCACCCTGGACCTCTGAGGCCAATGTTGCACATCTAAGGGTTAATAATATAATATAATGTAAATTATATTTACAGCTCTCAGGTTGTATATGTTATTAAAAAGTAATGTAGTTAGGTAGACCTAAGCGTTAGCAGAGAAAGCTCTATTCTGACGTCTGCAGTGCCTGAAGTGAAAAATCGTGGGGGTGTTATTAAAAGTTCTCACCAAAACTTTGAATGACACAGTGCAAGGATCTTACAAAGTCGCATTGTTCACCAACTGCACCCATGTCCAGTATTATACTTGATTCTGAGCAGAATACCATGTATGCCCCCCCCCCCCGTAGGCGCCTCCCAGCAACATAAAATATTAAGTTGTTGCATTTTGAACAATCTGCTTTACCCCACTGACCTAAATTCTTTGGGGGGAAAAATCAGTCACGACCCTGTGTGAACTCTGCTTTTCCCAGACCGAAAAACCTTGCATTTTGTTAGCTTAGCAAATGCGCTCTGCGTTTTCAGAGCCTGTTAAATGTGTTTCTAAGTGTGCATTATTTATGTACTTCCAGTCCAGAGTCGGGTATAATTTTATCCTCTATAGCAGGTCAAGCCTAGCTCCTTATGCTGTATGTATTGAGCCCTGATCATTCCGTTTAGCAGTAAGTTATGCTCGCACTAACCTGGATTTAAAAGTAGTGTACAAAAACGCCGGTTCCACTGTTTCCACTTATTTATGTTAGTGAGTCTGCAATGTCTGCGGTCTGAGGTTGGTTATCTGTAAAATTAAGACTATTAAAAATAAAGTGCCGGTGAACAGAGACCAGTCATTTTCAAAATTCTGTTTACAATGCAGCATCAGTGAACACCACCTTTGTGACCTTTGTAAAATACTGCGCTTGATGCTGCATGCATTTCAGTTCATGAGGCAAAGGCTGTCATTGGATTGCGCATGGGAACGTGCTCATCTTTTTACTAAAGTGTAGATATTAAGGAGGTTTTCAGTGGCCTTTTTCTAACAGTCCATCGTGATGAAAACCGTTGACTTGACTGGACTTTACAGACGAGTCGTTTTATGAAATGGCCTGCATGGAACTGCATAACACTGCATTTCACATCTTGCATGTGTAATTCATCGTCTCCGAGAGTATCGTAAGCTGTGTAGGCCAGCATAGTTTTATGTTGGCGTAGTAGAAAGAAGTCTTGAAAGCCAATAGGAATTGCATCAGTGAACCCCGCCTTGTATGGCCTTGTTTGTCTGTCCGCCTGCGACAATGAAGAGGCTTTGTAGGGCAACCACTTTAATTCTGCCAGGCTTACACCCCCTTGAACTAAATGTCCTACTAGATCAAGCCAAGGGGAACAATTTTCCCATTGTCACCTCAGCCCTTTAAAAAGGGGTAGGATCCCGGCTCGTTCCAGCAGAATTCCGTAGTCTTTGTTTAGTGTTACTGTACCATGTTTTAATGACGCACACGTTTTACCCCTAACCCTTAGAGTCTCACAGCGGCTTTACAAGGTGGAATGCAAGCATTCATATCTAACCACATTTTTCTCCTCTCCCTCCCCGACTGATGTACTCAAGCTAGTTAAAGTATTTTTTTCCTCCAGATGAGTAGGTTTGTTAAGCAACGGGCAGTTATCCAAATCCGAGCGCCGGGAATTCATCTGAAGCGAGTCAGACATTTTCCTGACCGCTCTGTGTGGCTTTCGGCATACACCCGTCGTAGAAGATGGGCCCACGTTCTGCTTTGATCTGGTGAGAAAAGGTGGAAGCTGTCTCAGGTTGTATGCGTCTGGTTGTGCATTCCTGGCTAGATGAAGCGAAGCCTTGTGTCTTTAACCCCTGTGCGCGGTATCACCTATTCCCCAGTGTATTCGCTGTTGATGGTTGGCTGTACGTTTTTTCTCCTGCTGCGTGTTTTGAATATGTAAGACTACTTGTGGACCTGACCTTGAATACCCACGTCTCTTCCATGCCACCTCATTCATCTTACGGGTGGTGAGGGGGCGGGGCTTTGCCCTTGCTTGCGGCGATATGAATCGCTAGAGAGCGTGATGTCACGCACACTTGATGAACCCTCGTGGCGTTGCTCTGTTTATAATTCTGCGCCCGGTCAACCTTGTGTCTCCGACGTCCTGAGAAGACTGTATAACAGCTGATGGCTGACTGTTGCATTGTGTGAAACTGAGGCGGACTCTGATGTTATTACTGGCTCTGTGAAGTAGCCCACGGAGGCAGCTGATCATGCACATAGACTTCTGGGAAAATCACGTGGCTTAACCACGGCGACTGTAGTACTGCGCGTGTCCGGTTACCGCGAGAGAATTAAGCTGAATGAACCCAGATTTGATTAATATTAATGCCTTTAAAATGCCAGCTGATAATAAATGTATCTTCTTAAAACCCTGTCCTCTCACTTCCAAGCCTGGCTGTTTAACTCCAATGCAATGAATGTAATGCCAGTTAACTCAATAACTCATTAATTTAAATATCAATATTTCAAATGAAATGCTGTGTTGTTGAATACTGTGGTGATTATAATTCTGATCCCTGTTGTCCATGTTCAAATTGTATTGGGGCTTGCTGTAACCGCTTGAAAAAACCATCAATGACCAACGCTGCAAGAAGCTCAGTACGGTCATTTGGCGCTGATCCGCTAATATCCGGACTCATTATTTTTCTGTCAATACAGCTGAAGGACATTTATCTGAAACATCCTGAAGCTTCATAGCGTTCACAGTTTATTCGCAAACGATTTGTCACGGTGTACAGGGCACGTCCAACAAATGATATGTATATTTCAATGCCAGACAGTGGGAAATCTCCTTGGTGGGCGTGTCGTCTCGTCCCTTATCCCAATCCAGCACTTTATGACATTATGTTTACTGAGGTGATCAGTGCGTCTTCCTGTCCGAAGGTTTAAAAACACACAAAGGTTAAAAATACCCCCAAATCGCACTACTTTGGGCCCATGACCCTTTCCTGAACTTCTGTGGTAGCTATTCACCTTTGGCGAACTTGATGATTGCTGTTTTTGTCTCGACAGTTACCTAAATAGTATTCTAGGTTACGGTTATTTAACGGGTCAACCAAACTCACAACAGGTGGGCCGAGGAAAGATAGCCTCGTCCTCATGGTGTCAAATCCGTGGCAAAGCTTACCATGCGTGTAGACTTAGATTTCACATTGACAAAGAAATGATTCACCATGATTATTTCCCAGGTGTCTGTCTAGGTTTGGGAGGTTACCGAAAAGAGAAATTGGCAGAGCACCGCCTCTGTGCACTCCCGATCACAATCGGCGAAGGACGCGAACCGCCAATCTCCAGCTCATAGGGCTGGGAGATGCACCTTTAAGCCACTGAGTCGCTGGGGAGACCAGACTCTCTCCTAAGACCACGGACACTCTGAACATTGCCCCGTCATTGAAACCGGATATGTGTAAAACCCACATAGGCCTAGACCTTATTGGAGAACTCTGTTTTTACAACCAGGCTTAGTGGTTTTACTTTCACTTGCTCTTCGTTTTGCTGTTGACCTCGCTGTACACGTTCCCTGGCGACGCCATCGTGTTCCGTGCCTGAGAGATTGCGGTTCAGTGTGGGCTACAATAGTTACGATTCTCTATAGTCTTATTTACGCAACTAACTATTACGCATTCAACTGGAAGAACAAGCAAAGCTAGTTGAATGTCAGTGAGAAACTTGGAGAGAAAGAGATAATACTGCAGTGAAAGTCTGATGGTAAAACCGAGCAAGGTAAATGTAAAATATTTGTATTACAGAAAATGACAACAGGAAACCGCTGGCCTGGTCGTCTCACAGACGTAGCTTTTTCGGTGGTGTTGGTAGCTGGGGATGGGAGGCGGAGACGGTAGTGTCTTTAATTAATATCCGCTTTCCACCTTTGTTTATTTTTCACACTGCAGTGACAGAAGTGCTTACTACCACATCTTCAACTGCGGCACCTCGGACCGTGCCCTGTATTGTATGCAACAACGGAGCAACGGGTTTAAGTTTCATGGCGAATATTTTTCCGTTAATAGAGCGGGGTGTTGCATCATGTCATGGTTGTGTTGCTTGGGCTCATTTTATAACAGAAGTCTATTGCTGTTAAATGCACAAAGGGCCTTATAGGATTGTATTTAGCGTGGTTGTGTCGACTCAAAACGAGAACAGGACGCTAACAGTTAAAACAGACCAGGCGATATGCAAGACAAAAATAATGCAAACTTTGTCTTTCACCTCGGAAACGCGTAATCGGATACAAGAACCGTTTCCCGGCGTTTGGGAGATCACGACTGAACATTTGTCCAGCAGTTCTGTCTCAAGGTGAGACAGGGATGCATGCTTGGTATATTATCACTTAAAATATTACCGAACTTATGAATTATGAATCCAAATGTAGTAATAAATGATTTTCTTTATGTATTGAATAATGGAAATGAATGTTGCTGATAGCTAAAATCACGTTTTTGCAATGTTTATGGTGCCAGATGGCTTGTATATAGAAGATGATGTGTTGTGACATAGACATACCATTTATGAAAATATGTGTGTGTAAATAAAGGCATTTTTGTTTGTTTTTTAATTCCTATTTCATGTATGTAGTCATGTAATAGTCACATCCCTCCAAAGAATAATTTTCCACCCGTTTTTACAGCTGGGAGTTTTGCAGAAGAAATTCAAATAGCTTTCTTAAGGGAATCTGCCTTATCTGTCCTTATAGAAGTGCTAACTTTTTGGAACATGGCAAGACTTTTGCAAAAGGTGAAAATAGTTCAGAAGGTTCTTCTGTCTATGCAATATGTCTGAGCTCAGACCTTGCAGTTTTGTTACAACACATTTAGAATAAATTCATTTTTTACACCTAACCATAATGATAAAATCATATAATGATCTTGTGTTTGGATAATTATAACGGTATGGGTGCTAGTTTGAATGTTTTTTTTATGTTCATTGGCAGTAAGGAGGTGGGTAATTGGGTGTTTATTATATATGCTTAGTTCAATACTTGGAACAGAATTCTCCAGGAAACCATTGATTTATGTGTAAGTGTGTATTTCATGTAAAGGGGTACTGGTGAGTGTACTCTTGGAGGTTTGCTTGACTCTCGTTATAATTTACATTTACATTACATTACATTTTTGGCGTTTAGCAGATGCTCTTATCCAGAGCGACATACGAAAGTACAAAAAAGACTACTTGTGGAAAAAAAATTTAGCAAGCATTTCATCTTTGTTGATGAAGTTTAAATACTGTGATTGTGAGAATGTTGCCTTGGAATGTGACTCATCCACTGGCAAATTGATTTGGGTTCATGAGGATTTTGTCTGAGTATATTTTCTTCAGTATGTATGTATTTGTGTATTGTATAAAACAAAATGGGAAGGCATTAGGGCGTGGCCGACAGACCCCCAGAGAAAGAAGAAGTTGTCTCAAGGGCTCGTAATAAATGTAATAAATCTTTGCACTTCATTAATTGTCCTCTAAATGACAGCAGAGGGAACGGGCGAGGAGGCCTAGTTTCTATCCTGTTTTTCCTCCGTCTCTAGACTGGAAAAATACTAATCACACACCTCATTTGAAAATGGACAGTCCAGACTATTTAGTTGTACAATCCAGGCCTCCTAGCATCATTAAGTATTCACATTTAATTCAGAGATCCAGAGAAAATGCTCTTGATTCAGTATCTAAGAGCGTCTCTTTTGCCTGCTGCTGGTGGATTATTATTATTGCTATACTTGTATGTATGACATTGTAACTGATCTGTGCATCTTTCTGCCAAGTTGTGCTTGACTGTGTTGTAGTGTTCAGTTCTTGGATGGGGCATTTCCAGGGTCTGTTTGAACAGCTGTTAAATGTAGGGGTGTCTCTCAGCTGCATATGACAACGTTTACCAAGAACTGAATCTGAAGGCACACCCTTTCCAGGCTGCATCTGATCTGCCTAGGAAAATGCCTTGGCAAGACGGGCCACAGGTTTATTTTATTTATTTATTTATTTATTTCCCCCCTCTTTCAAACTGCTCTACCGTGGAGTTAGTGGCGCCCAACCCTTTTATATGCAGTGCGGTACTGTGAAACGGGTGTCTGTTCCTCATCAGCCGTAAGCTTTGAGCTCGCCCACCCGCTCGAACTCTGTCGCGCTGGTAGTCGTACTTGGGTTAGCCGCTGTGGCTACGTTAAGGTGTCCACCTCTCTTGTAACCTCAGTCCAGGCAGGTGGTCCTAATCCATATGACTTATTTTTATGGCGGAGGCTTGCGAGAAAAATAATTAATTGTCGTTTACAGCTGGGTCTTTTCTGTTCGCTTTAAAAGAAACTGTTTACCAAATTGTTTGATTTGGAAGACCGAGCCAACGCCACAATCTGTTTGACACTCACTCCGTGAAAGGACGTTTCGTTATCGTAGGTTTTAACTGTGTCTTTGTCTTTATTTAAAGGCTTTTACTATTTATGTCTTCAAGTCATTTGGGGCTGACAACGGATCATCTTGTTTCTGGTTATGTTTATATTTCACCTAGTAACAAGTGAACAATGTCTTATGTAGCCAACGGCCTTTGACAGTTTGATACAATCAGCCCTTGTTACTCAAAACGCTGCTTCACAGATTTACAGACGCTAACTGTTGATGGGTATTGCCCAGTGTTTTCTTTAGAATTGTGCGACATAAGGTCAACATGTCGTCACGCAAAAAAATCTCTCCTCTTTTAGTGTAAATCATTTCCAAGAGTCTAAAAAGTTTTAAATCATGATTGAATGCTTTTATTATGTCTGTCAACTCCTGTAATGAAGTTGGATCGGGTATTCCAAGCATGATCCAGGTTCTGTTATGATACATAGAGGATTCAAGGTTTTCTAAATTGACTGTCAACATGGAAGTCAAGTGCCCATTCCCAGTAATGTTAAAATTGTCTAACACTGAAATAATAAAAAATGACCCAGTAATCGAATTGAACTAACAAACCAAATCTACTCAATTCATCATATTTGCAAGATTAATAATGCGTTATGTGATTATAGTTAATTTTCTTAAAGATCCAAACCAAAGTTAATTTTTAGATTCAAATGTCAAATATCAGTTGTCAAGATATCATCTATGCCTTGTAAGTTGTGGTTTGTGACGAACCACATACACGTGGTAGAGTATAAATCACATCATGTTGAAATGTTAATTATTGGCACTTAACTTGGGTACTCCACCTAAAATAATATACTTTGTCATTTCTTGGAAATGAAAAGCATTGCATGATTCAATTTGAAAGGTCCAGTTTCAGTTCATGGTATTACGTAATAGTCATGAATTCAGGACGTGTGCCCTGCGTCTCTTGCGATGGTGAAAGCCCGGTCTCGCGCCAAAGAGCTGTCTGGCACGCTGCTTTCTTAGACAGTCGCCCCGTTTGTCAAGATGGGAGACGTTCTAAGGCTATTTCCCCTTTCTGACACAACCCTGATGCCGTATTAATCGGCTTTCCGAAATGTATGGGGAAGGGACTGTGCTCTGGCCTCGGGCAGAAGACCACAGTCAAGGTCAAAAACAGAGTGGTTAATTGGGGCCACGTATACTGCTACGCTAAACCAATCTCGCTGCTACTGTTCCATGCGTTCCTTTTGCACGTACAGCGGCCTTGCGAGTAAACGTTCAAAAAAGAAAACCCGCTAAATTGCTAATAAATGGCCTGCAGATTTAATTGGCAGGAACTCATTGGCTTTTAAAAAAACGAGATGTATTGCTGTAGTGGAGCTGGAGGAAGCCTATTTGCTTCGGTGCTTCAGTAGAATCGATAAGTCAAATCTCTCCAGGACGTGCGGCGGCTCATTAATCAAGCTCCCCTTGCCCTGCTGCTTTCCACGAACGTTCTGCCCCAGACCACTGCCACAGCCTTAAGCTTTTAGCCATAAAGGCGCGCCAGGCCTCGACATATATTAGCGAGATGCCTTCTGCAAACTGCAAATCCTCTTTGGCTAGCGAGCACTCTGACAGTGGTTTAAAAGGGATTAGCCATAGGCTCTGCCTGGCTCAAACCTGTAATCTAGTCGTCACGTGATCAGAGTTAGATGGTTCTCTTCAGAAAAGGGGTGGGGAATGAGTACAGGTGGACTTCTCCAGCAGGCTGGTGCGGCAAGACTGTGTGCACGTTCATGTAATTGTGACTGCCCCAATTGTGTGTGATGGCGGCTCTGTTTTAATCA
Source organism: Hiodon tergisus (assembly GCA_025775045.1). Classification (NCBI taxonomy): domain Eukaryota; kingdom Metazoa; phylum Chordata; class Actinopteri; order Hiodontiformes; family Hiodontidae; genus Hiodon; species Hiodon tergisus. Next base: position 6,318,691 of record JAOVYW010000093.1, on the reverse strand, counting down.
GTTTGGCACCCTGCTGTTGGCTAGTTGGGGGATGGTTGGCAACCACGCTGTGCTGGAATTGTTGTGTATGCTTTTCTGCAGTGAGAAACTTTTTGATGTTGTAGGCAGGACTTGCTAAACTATGTGCTACAGGAAAGCACCGACAGTGGGTTTAAACGGATTGATTGCCACACGCTGACTGCAGGAAAAGGCTTGAGTCAGGCCCGCGCGTGGCTGTTGTTTAACTTGCTCTCGTCCACCTCTTTGCAGGGCACTCCCTGGATCCTCCCCCCGCCCGGCGGCAGGTTGCCATGGAGAGCTCGTCAGTGGTGTCTGCATCCTCTGAGGCAGGCAGCACGCGCTCGCAGGAGATCGAGGAGCTGGAGCGTTTCATCGACAGCTATGTGCTGGAGTACCAGGTGCAGGGCTTGCTGAATGACAAGAGCGAGGCCCACGCAGACGGGGAGAAGACTCAGTCCACCATATCTCAGGTCCGGGGCGCGCCAAACTGGGCATGCCCAACGTTAACGTACTGGCTCCCAGCTAGTGAAAGATATTACCCATAGGGTTAGTTTAGAAACCAAATATGGAGAGATGGAGTGATTACACACATTACCCACATGCAATTGATTCTCTTATCTAGGATTTAGTGATTGCAGGTACAAAGGACAGTACAAAGTGACAATGGAGGTAGGTGAGGTTAGTCATTTTGTACTATTTAAAAAAAAAGCGTTGATTTGCCCAAACTCTGGGTCAAAGGTGCCAGTTTGGCCCATCGATAACACCGTTTTCACCAGAAGGAGCTGGTTTTGCCGAAACCGTCATCGCTGTTTCGATGGCTTAATGCTGTTTATCTTAACAAGATGAGAGTGTTTTGTAAATGACCCGTAAGCTCTCAAAAACAAACCGGCACTCTGTGCCAATTACGTTTTCCACTTTTATGTGTGTGCCGGTTTTGGAGCAGCTATGTAGATATTTCAGTGGCTCCCCCTTGAGTGTTGTGACACTACCTTAAACAAACCTTTGTAATGCTTTTTTTCCTGCTATAATTCTCATTTTCATAGCAATTCTCCTAGTCTTGACCCTCATGTTCTCAATGTTGAGATATTATCCCACTCTTTGAATGGTTAGGATAATACATGGTAGGTCCTTTAATCAGCTTATAATTCAACTTAATTGTGAGTAATCGTATGGTTTACGCTTCCAGGGTCTGAGCGATTGATGAATTAATTAGGCAATTAATTAGTTTGCTTATCAATATTACTTAATTGGCTAAATGTAACAGGCGTTTGATGGAATATGTTTCCTTTTCTCTTGTTACCAGTGCAAACCTCCAATGACTTCTAACTACTGGATGTGTCAAATTGTGGTGATGATTCAGAAGTAAATAAAAGGCCAGTTGGTGTAAAAAACAAACATGCAGAAGGGGTCCTTTGCTTTGGGTTTTGTGGCTAAGATCAAACCCTAGTATGGACAGGGTTTTTCCTGCCCTTCGGAAAGACAGGGTGATTAAACTGGTAAAAAGCAGTTAAAAATTGTTTTTGTGTAAACGGGTTCATTGTGTCAACTCGCAAGGCAGGGTCTTCACCCGAAAAAATTAATGTCAGTCTGCAGTTTTGATATTTCCATGCTTTTAACAAGGCTCCACATGAAGATCATTTAGTGACCGTGTGCTGTGTGAACTGTTGGTTGCTTTTTAAATGAGAAAAGGCCTGGCTCCTCTGACATCGTCATGCAACCCCACCCCCTCCTCCATCCATCTCACACAGTGGACTGAAGACTGCAGTGACAAGATAGATGGGAGCTGGTCGTCTTCGCGGGGGAGGGGCTCGACTAAACCGGTAAGTCCTGTAGCTGTGTTTGGGTCAGAACCCGGGGAGTGCCTCCGTTGCCTCCCTTTCCCTTTCTAACGAGCACACCACAGCAGCAATACGGGTATGTCACAAGGACAAGTAATAAGAAAGTTTGCCAAGTTATTCGGGGACGCGCAAGTGTGCAGTCGCATGACTAATTGCCAAGATCTGATTGGACGCTTGGATCTGGCCAATCGCTCCCGGTAAATGCCCTAAGTTCAGTTAGGCAGTCCCACATTATAAACCGACGGGTTTTATGTCATGGCCCTAGAGCTGATTCAAGTTACAGTCCAGTCATTGGGAGAACTTTCCGAACACAGTACTTTTAACGGTTTCAGTGTGTTTTGCATCACCTGATCGAAACCTGAACCTGGCTAATTTCAGTGTTAAATAAATGTACGTTCCCAAGCAGTTGTTTTTACCTCACATGTCATCTAACCGGTTGCCTGGTGACAAAGTGCTGATGCTGATCAAACTGCACCACAATGCCTGGAATGACACACCCTTCGGCTGTAAACGCTCTCCCGCTGGTCGCGCCAGTAATACCAGCCGGCTGCTGTCAGAGGAAGCCTGTCTGGTTCATACAGCTGAATGCGAGTGTGCAGGGCAGGGCGTTTCCCTTCGGTGGCCCAGTTAATTCAGCGCACGGGACCGCTGGTGTGTGACTTCTCAGCCGGTACGGGTTCTTGGGCCCCAAGCGCTGGCCGTGTGTCCGACCCTCCTCGTGCGCTCTCGAGCGGGACGCGCGTCCGCTCAGAAACGGCCGCCACGTTGCCATCTGTATTCTCGTGTTGTAAAACTATTCCTGATGACTGGAGTATCCTGCTGTGGGTTCTGGTGCATTTGTGGGACCAGGCTGGCACGTTTTGGGCCCAGAGGTTTTTTTGTCCTTTTTGTCCCGTTGGTCGACCTTTGTTTGGCTTTGCCAAACAGCCCTCAGGCTGACTCAGGCAAGTGGTAGAACCTCCCACATTTTGGTGCAGGCAGACATTCCAGGTTGGAAGTCTCCCCCTCTTTGTGGGGCACTCCGATGAGGAGGAGAGTGGCCTGTGCCGGCGTCTCGACGGGGCCCGTGCCGGCGTCTCGACGGGGCCTGTCTCGCTCCTCACTCTCTGAGATCCTCCTGCAGGCTGCAGAGGGGCGTGCCTTAGAGCCGGCTGATGGGTACGCAATTTTTTCAGCAGCTTCTGGCTGCATGGGCTGGCCCAGATCTTGTTGCAAACAAAAGGTCTTCAGTGTCGTTGAAAATAAAGGGTAGCTGCGTGTTAACATTTGACTAGTTGGATCTATTTAGCCACATCTTAGTCAAACCCTCGTTTTCAACAGTCTCATTGTGTATTTTTAAACACAGTCTGTGCCCTGCTGGATCTAAGGGTCGATTGTGGGTATATCAGACTTAATATAGAATTAATTATGATTAATGACTACAACAGCAGAGTAAGAGAAGACAAAACTATAGAGACAGCTTGAGACTCCATGCTGAGTCCGTCTAAAAGAATCAATTGGCCTCATTTTTTGACTGCACTGTAGATTGTAACATTTGTGGTGTAGCCAAGCATTAGTGAAAATGTAGGTTGGTCTTTATTGGTTCATACAGAGTATCCCTACTGCATGTAACCAAGAAAAATTTCTAACTGAGACCTCAGGCTGTAATGTTTATGTGTTTGTATGTGTGTGTATATGCCCTCTGCGTGTGTCCCTCTGTGCTCTGTGCTCTATGCTCTGTGCTCTGTGTGTTTGTGTGTGTGTGTGTGTATGCCCTCTGCGTGTGTCCCTCTGTGCTCTGTGTGTTTGTCTGAGTGTGTGTTTGTGCGTGCGTGCGTGCGTTTGTGCGTGCGTGTGTTTGTTTGTTTGTGTGTGCGTGTGTGTGTGCGTGTGTTTGTGTGTGTGCGTTTGTGTGTGTGTGTGTGTGTGTGTGTGTGTGCGTGTGTTTGTTTGTTTGTGTGTGTTTGTTTGTGCGTGTGTTTGTGTGTGCGTGTGTGTGTGTGTGCGTGTGTGCGTGTGTGTGTGTATGTGTATGTGTTTGTTTGTGTGTGCATGTGTTTGTGTGTGTGTGTGTGCGTGTTTTTGTGTGTGTGTGCGTGTGTTTGTTTGTGTGTGTTTGTGTTTGTGCGTTTGTTTGTTTGTTTGTTTGTGTGTGCTTGTGTTTGTGTGTGTGTGTGTGTGTGTTTGTGTGTGCGTGTGTTTGTGTGTGCGTGTTTGTTTGTGTTTGTTTGTTTGTGTGTGCGTGTGTTTGTGTGTGCTTGTGTTTGTTTGTGTGTGTGTGTGTGTGTTTGTTTGTTTGTGTGTGCGTGTGTTTGTGTGTGCGTGTGTTTGTGTGTGTGTGTGTTTGTGTGTGTGTGTGTGTGTGTGTGTTTGTTTGTGTGTTTGTTTGTTTGTGTGTGCTTGTGTTTGTTTGTGTGTGTGTGTGTGTTTGTTTGTTTGTGTGTGCGTGTGTTTGTGTGTGCTTGTGTTTGTTTGTGTGTGTGTGTGTGTTTGTTTGTTTGTTTGTGTGTGTGTGTGTTTGTGTGTGCGTGTGCGCCTGCATGCTGAGGTTTGAGCCTGGGTGCAGAAATGGTCCCTAATGCGACGTTACTTCTCTGCGAGGCATGCAGTAACACAACCCCAAATCGACACTGATCTCACCCTCCTGTTCTGACTCCCTGCCTGTGGAAAAGATCCTGCCATTGCCCTTTTTCTCCCGAATTTACTACTGTCGCAGTATCAGTGTTATTTCAGCGGGTTCATAACTGACTTCAATCACACAATTCACTAATTAAAGCACCCTTTTTTTCAAATAGAGGAAACAAATGAGTCTTGTCATTCAAATGTCTATAAATTATGCATTAAGCAAAAGCAATTGAATGTAGGGAAAAAATGCTCTTTGTGGAAGCAATTCAGATTAGAGTTTAGCGTTATCGCGTGACAGTAGCATGTGATATAAATCAGTGTGCGAGATGATCGGGTTTCTGACAGAAATCCCTCTGGAATGTGCAGGGGGTGGGTCTGAAACAAAGGCAAATTTTAAGACGAATCGCGGTACCTGTGTTCCCCCGGGTAAAGATGCGGTGGGTTCCCCCCGGCGACTCGGGCCGTGCCGCTCGCGTTGCCAGGGGTTACAGACATGCGGTACATCCATCATCCAGTGCTTTCAGTCTGGGCTGCATGTAGAACAAGGCATCCTACACCGGAGTATTTTGGGGTTTCTTGAACATCCATGCCCCCTCCCCCCCCACTTCTCCCAACATGGCGTCTTATCCTTTGGGTGGAATCGTAGCCGGACTGGGCTGGGCAGGGCTGTCGATGTGGAACTGTCTGATCGGGCTCCACTTGTCACAGAGCGAGGTGAATTGTTACAGACGCTTCCAAAGGATCTTTCCAACTGGGGAACTAACAGATCTTGGGTGTTTCAGTAGGAAAAGCCTTGCACCTTTGGATTACTTTTTTTGGTTTGTTACCCCTGTTCGCCAGTGGGAGCCAAGGGTTAGGACTGTCTGTGTCTGTGTCTGTGCGTGCGTCTGTGCGTGCGTCTGTGCCTGTGCGTGCCTTTGTGCGTGCGTGCGTCTGTGTGCGTCTTTGTGTGTGCGTGCGTCTGTGTGCGTCTTTGTGTGTGCGTGCGTCTGTGCGTGTGTACGTGTCTGGGATGACTGCATCGTCAGAATGACCGTTTGTCGTACCCGGTCCTGAGTGACTCTGTGAGTGACTCTGTGCATGACTGTTTGTCGTACCCGGTTTTGGGCGACTCTGTGAGTGACTCTGTGCGTGACTGTTTGTCGTACCCGGTTTTGGGTGACTCTGTGAGTGACTCTGTGAGTTGTCGTTGCAGGACGAGTGGGAGCAGAGCAGCAACGGCAGCACGGGTTCCCGGCCCAGCTCAGGGTCCCGGCCAGGTTCTGGGTCCAGGTCCGGCAGTCGAGGAAGGAACCTGGAGTTCAGAGCCCCGTCAAAGGTACACCGCCACACCCACATACAGGCCCTACAGTCTGGTTGTCATCTCAAGTATCAGCCAAGAGCTGATATACGGAAATGGCATAGCGCCCCCCAGGGTCGGGAGGGCTTATGTCGGCCTGGGTTGATCTCTAGCTTCTGGTGGCTTTCCACGCGTCTGCAGGCTAGCAGGGGCATCAATGAGAGAATTTACCCCAGTTCAGTCAGATTCAGCCTCATGCTCCACCCTGTCCCCCTATGTTTGGGTTCTGGGGTTATTCCCACTCAGCCTGCACATGCCTGATTTTTTTGTTAAGTAAATATACTAAAGCAGTTTCATAAAATAATCTTATGATGCCGTATGCATTTCTTTCTTACTATTCAGTTGTTAACATGAATGAAATGATCTGTTAAATGCCCTTTCTTTGTGGTGTTTGCCTAACGGTTTTCCTGCATCTTTAGAATGGAAACAGAGAGGGCTCGTTTGACATCCTGGGCACTGACATTTGGGCTGCCAACACTATGGATTCGCATGGGTGAGGCACCACAGGAAATCACTAGAAATCACTGATCACAGCAAATGACACTGGATACGTCTCTGCATGCCTGGAAATACGGCTAAACAAAGGCCGCGTAACACGCGAGCGCAGACGCGCAAATCTCGGTAAACATGTACTTTTTTAATGACGTGGCGAAGTTGTGTGTTTAGTAGCGTTTGGAGCATAGCGGCTCGCTGGTGACCAGGTTTTGGTCCTGGATTTTGATGCCGTGGGGTCTTCTCACTTAACACACCTACCGAGGAATGAAATGGTTTATTTGTGGCGACCTTTAGCCTGCAGTCTCAGGGGCAGAAGGGCGAAAACGGGCCTGCCGTTGCGGTTGCCGTTGCCGACGGTGGTCGGTGGGCGGAAGGCGGTTCAGAGGCATGTAAGGCACAGGGACCAGGCTGTCACCAGCATCTAAATTAGAAACAAATCAGCCTTGTTCTAAAAATAATGAAACGAGTGCTCAGTCTCCGTCCCGATAAATCTGCATTTTTAAAAAGGAAATCTACTCCGGATTTTATTGAATAAAAAAAAAAATTGCCGACATTTGACCGATATCATCATTGTTCAATATCAAAAATTCCACACGGTCAGGAAAATGACAGACATGACAGCAGCACACAATATTTTGTGTAGTTTGAGTTAGAGTTATAGGGAGATCTATCTATTCCATGTCTGTATGGTGAGGTTAGGTGCCTTGGCGTAGAGCAATTGTATACATTTTAAATAAATGAACTTTTATATATATAAATGAGGTCAGTATCTGCTTATGAAAAAAAGGTTTTTTGTTCTGTAGAGGAGCTGACTACAACTTCTATCCTGTTTTGTGACATTTTTGACATTGCAGACATGCAAGCCTTGTGGAAGTTCTCTATTGGAGTCTATCTTTAGTGAGCAGCTTATGTAAACCCCAGGCACTAACCTATTATTTTATCTCTTCACGGATTGGCTCTTTGGAACCTTTTGAAAATCCCATTCTGTCTCTGCAGGGGAGCGACCTGGGATCTTCAGCCAGAGAAGCTGGACTTCACCCAGTTCCACCGAAAGCCGTTCCGGGCCACACCGAAACACCTTCCGCACGTCGACCGAGAGGGGTGAGTGAACTGCCCCCTGTGCAGGGTGAACATCTATGGCTCACGTCTCCCACAACGACACGGATCTTATCATGGGGACATCTGCTGTCAGGAAGTTGAACTGCAGCTCAATAGTGGACTTGGTCCGTGTGCCACTTTGGACCTTGTCGATGTGCTTGGATATGTGCGTCTACATAAAATGAGTCTGATGCAAGTCACACTTATGTGCTCACATTTATTTATCTTCACAAGGGCATGTATACCTGTCCTTTTCAGGATGATGAAAGGAAAATTCGATGAAGACGACGGCATAGACCTGAACGACATGGAGAAGTTCCTGCCTGGCTTCACCGTAAGTGTTGTACCTCAGTTATCCCAGCCTGCAACCGGGGAGTCACGGCATCATCTATTTCTTGTTGTCTGGTGAATGGGAATTCTGCCCCCTGCTGGACAGAGGAGGTAGCTCACAATGCTTTCCCTAAAACCTGATGCACTTGGGCTGCAGATCACTCTTGGCTTCCGGTCATCAGAGCTCACTACCCCAGTCGCTCTCCTTGCAGAATATGATCCTCTGGCTGCCAGGATGGTGGCATCCACTGAAAGCCTTCATTTGGTTATTAATCTCTGAACCCGTGTGGGTGTTATGATATCCTGAGCCTCAGGAGCTGAGCTGCCTTTAAAGGTGCTCACTGGAATGCAGGCTTGGCACTGTGGCCAATAGGCCTCCGTTTTAGGGGTGAGGTGACTGCTAAGTTGAGACTGGAAGTGGCTGACTGGTGGCGCACGATTGGCTGGGTGGGCGGTGAACCCCCAGGGGTTCATTTGTGCAGGATCCGGGACCTCCCAGATTCGGACCGGCACCTACCTGACCCCCCGAAACGGCACCATCTCTGTGTTCCGGGACCTCCTGATTTACAAATTAAGCACTGGCGACCCCCACAGCAAGGCAGGGGTTGGCAGGAGGGATGTGCCTCTCCTCCAATCAGCAGTCAAGCTCTTGTACAGGCTAAGGGACACTGGAGGTGTCAATCTGCATTTTCACATGGGATAGACTGATGCCATCAAAATTACTGCTGCAAATATTTTACAGTAGAAACAGGCTATTCCATATAAAAAAAGCAATTTAGAGAGTCATTTTGCAAGGAAATGCATTCAATAGCAACCCCATAGAAACTCCTTTGATTTTAGATAGTAAGGTATTAACACATACAGTATTCAAACCAAGAATCTGAAGCTGGTAACATTTCAGGTTTTTTTGTTTTTTCCCCTCTTTTGTAGTTGCAACAGAAGTGTCACAATAAACAGTGCTAAGATGTAGTTCATTGTCTTACCCTATACGCTACACACTGCTCATATGACAACACTGGAGCTATATTACTGTAATGTAACCAGTAAGCCGAATCACATCATGCAGGATAAATTTAATTTAGCCTAATAGATTAATGAAAGCACAAAACTGGTAATTTGTTTGAGGTTGGATATTTCCTCAAATAACTTAAAAGTTGCCAAAGAGCGCCCTCTGCAGGGAAATGATGGTGTGGCAAAAGTCTTTTCAGGTCATACACGGTGAGACACTGGCTTTCTGTAATACATAATACAGGTAGGGGCAGCAAATTCCAATGCAAAAGTAGAAATGTTGCTCCGACCTCTTCAGGGAAAGGAAGTGCCTTTGTTTGTAATTTTCTCATGCTCCTCTGAGAATATTCATGGCTTTTTAAAAAGGCCATTTACATTAGAACGCATGCTTTTGGTCTTAACCATGAAACGCTTTAATGTCCACAGCATCAGTGGGGTTTGACACAACGAGAAAGTGCAGCCACGGGCCTCGTTTCTTGTGTAAGGACCGCACCAGCAGTGTCTTGTGATACGTTCACCATTTCCTTGTGACTGAATTTTAAGCACAAATTGATTAAAAGGCCCAATGAAATGGCGGCTACGTTAAAAAGGCATTAATATATTTTTCTGTGTCGTGTACTGCAGTAATTACATGAATGTGAAACAGTTTATCCAGATCCAATTGCATCGTAACTGAAGAGGTTTATATAAAAGTTTGGTTACATGTTAGTCAACATGTTGCCTAGTACTGTTAAATTGCATAACCTTACATGATTTCTAGATTTGAAATGTATCAGTTTATTTTTACAAAATGCAATTGGAAGCTCGCCTTGAATTCAGTTGAAAGTAATTTAAGTTTGATAAAAGGTTCACGTGTAGCTATTAGAACGATGCCTGACCCTTTACAGAATCCATGGAAAGCTATAGTATATAAAACGTGTATTATGACTTTAGGATTGTGACCATAACTACTCCTTTATTAAATTTGGCATCTTTCACATGAAGAATATGGATTTAAAAATAGTTTTTATGGATTTGGAAAGATTTAATAATTCACGTTGTTTTAAGCCAAGTTAAGTGACGTTTCTGCCCCTAGTGGATAATTTATGGTACCATACCCTCGAGCTGCTGCAGTGCTGGAAAAGGGGCTCCCTCTGGTGGTAGCTTAGACACATAACATCTCTCATCTGGTCGCTGATGGTTACCGGAGTAGCACCATCCACCTTGGCTAGAAAAGATCTGGCAGGCACAGTGCTTCCAGTGTTTCTTAATCTAGCACTCCTCTTAATTAAAAAAGAGGAAATGGCGTTGCTCGAGACAAAGAACCTCAACACCCCAATTAGAACTATTGTACTCTTTTCCCTCTCGTCTCTCGTTGTTTCTCGTCTTCCTCGGGTTGTCAAGGTTCAGGTTGCACGAAGGCATTTAAATGAATATTTTGGTTTTAGACAGGATGTTGGGAAATGTATTTGTACATTTATACGAATGCAAGCAACCCTTTTTTATGGTTCCGCCCTGCCTCTGAAACTAAATGCGATCCCTCGCATTCCACGCCATGAACGAGGTGTGGCTGCAGTAAAGGTGCTGTTTATGTCATGGCCCGTCTTTACCTCGAACCCGGGGCTCAGGGATTGCGTCCAGAGCCTCCTTTTCGTTGTCGTGAACATTTAGGTCGCCCGTGCAGTGTCCCCGGGAAAAAGCAGTGCGAGTGCCCTTTGACGTCCTGCGGAGTATTCTCTGTCATTATATATCATTTAGACGCGCACAGTTCCAGCTAGTGCCGCTTTTCTCTCATGAAAAGAAAGCAAATGACTATACAGTATATGGGTTAAAAAGAGAGAGGAAGTGTGGTGTTAGTTTTATTTTCGTTTATTTTATATTTACGGAGGAGATTCGGGGAAACGCAGATGAGCCTGGCGATGATGAAGGGGAGAAAGAAAAGGTAACGTCAGAAAGAAGAATAAACGTATCGGACGGGAAAAGGCGACGTTGTAAAAGAATGCCGTGACACCGCAAAGTCGCGTGGTCCGGAGGCGAGGTTATGTAGTTTCCTACGTCGGAGCCGTAGGAGTTGGTTAATACCGAGGATCGGTAATTCAAGCAACAGTGTATTTGTAATAGAATGACGTTTGGTTACATGCGTTTTGGAAACGTGTCATTTGTGGTGTGTGTTTGATTACAGACAGTAAAATTCCGAGATTTTATGGAGGAGTTGCTGTAGATTGCATGGTCTCTGTAGAGTTTTGTGAAAAAATATGCCCCAAGTCGTATATTATGAATCTGTATAGATATTCAACAGGCATGCAACAATCAGAAGACTGAAAGAGGCGCCACATTTTTCCGGGCCGCACGCTGAAAAAGTCTGCTTGGCTCTCAGCTCTCAATTAAACTAATACTGAGATACAGTACAGTAGTAGAGCCAGAGAAAACTCTAGCTCGCGTATAGGCCCTGTCTGTGCATACGTGCAACCCACGTCTCCGTCGTGGTTCCGGCCCGTATGGCCACAGGAGCTGGGCCCAGAAAACAATGGGTCGGTAGGACCGGGTCGCTGGTTCGAGTCACTGAGGACACGTCCGCTCCCCGGCGGAAAGCGAAAAGAAAAGCCCGAGCGGTCAGACTGTGTGACCCCTGGGTGTACGTGCATGAGAGCAGGAGTCTCTGCAGAGAACGTGAAACCGAGACGCCCCTGACCGGACAAACACCAGTACGCGCCCTGGGCCCGTTTGGAAGTGTGGCGGGACTGCCGGTCTCTTCAGCATCCCTCACCCCTGTTCACAGTGGAACAATAAAGAGGTCAGCGCCCCGCGGCATTCGCCCCCGCCCTTTTCCTGCCATTGTCAGAGTTCTGACTGGCCCAGAGGAATGGTGTGAAGGAGCCGTTTTATTTCACAGTGATTCTGCTCATAGCTATAACACTAGTCATCGTGACCTCTGCCCACCCACTCCCTCCTGGCTGATTTCACGGTGTCATTCTGCTCATAGACATAACACTAGTCATCGTGACCTCTGCCCACCCACTCCCTCCTGGCTGATTTCACAGTGCCA
>JAOVYW010000093.1:6294510-6305013 GCA_025775045.1 Hiodon tergisus | reverse complement strand
TTCTCGACAGCCAGGCCCGTCCAGCGGTTATCTCGCTCTCGTGTTGTCCAGTTTCCATGCACCAGAGGGTGGTCTCAGTCACCTGCTTTTTTTCCTTTTAGTTTCGGGAGCTGCGCTCGTTCTCGACAGCCAGGCCCGTCCAGCGGTTATCTCGCTCTCGTGTTGTCCAGTTTCCATGCACCAGAGGGTGGTCTCATTATCTCAGCGGCGCTGAGGTCTGTCGATGGAATGCCAGCCGCCTGCCTGGATGCATGCTTGGGGCGGAATCCAGCCGCCAGACCACCATAGCTGTACGCGGCACCGTGTATGTGCAAAAACAAGACGCCATGGGGGGGGGGGGGGGGGGTCGTGTTAGGAATGAAACGTATCAAGAAAGGAATTAATGTTAGAGCTTCTGGACACGTGATCGGCTTGGCGTGGTGGTTCTGAGTGGCGTCAGCCCTCGTCCTTCTCAAGTTTGCTATTCGCGGTCTCGGATTTTAAAAGATATCCAGCGTTCCATCGGCGCGGTAAAATAAAACCAAAATGCTGTATATTCACAAAGCCGTTTGCATCTCCTTTTCCCTCACTCTCGTTGTAGTAAAGCCTTCAGTTCCAGTCCACATTCCAGCAGCGCTGAAGGAATACGCTCCTTCTCCGACTGCAGGCACGGCCGTCTTTAACACTCTTCCAAGACGGATAATTGTGTGGATAAGCCCTCGTAAATTCAGTGAAATCAAACCGATTTCTCCAGTGTTCTCTTCTCCTCCATCGGTTGCCCTTTTCCCACTGCCGTTATTTTTTATTTGAATAGTTCGAGACACAACTTCCCATCCCTTCTAACTCAATCAGGGGCTCTCTTAATGGAGCACAAACTAGGCCCGTCTGTGGAGTGATTCATGATCAATCTAATGGATTCCATAACTCGTGGACAGCCTGCTACTAGGTCGTTGGAGCCAGTGTCTCCTGCTTTTTCCGAAGCTAGAATCTTGATTGAAAATTGTTGAAGAGTTGCAGAGTTGTCTCTGCATTTGGTGCTGTAGAAAAAAATATAATAAAACATTTCTGAACTAAAGAGTTTGGCATTTATGTGGAGGATATTTAGGTAACCTCTCTATTGTTAATGTTCACATTTTAAGAAGGGTACCATCCTTTACAGTTTTTAAACTTTACGGAAAGCTGTTTCTAGTCTTAAAACTATGCATTTGCTGTCTGTTCACCTACAGAAGAGGTTATATAAGTATTAAAATCGTATGTTACATTGTTGTGCATGTCAATTCAATGGTTTTGGGTGCGAGCCAGGAAAGCATAAATAAACAGGTATTGAACAATGGATTGGATGCCTTGTGAATGCGCTGAATCCGAGAGGATCATGGCACAGAGAAGGTTAAAGGATGTAACCTGGAACGGGCTGACTTCCGCTTCACTTTCGCGAGGGTCAGATTTGGGAAACGGCGTTAACTACCTGCCTGATTTACTCCGGGGTCAGCCTCTAGCTTCCCTCACATTGTACGGAATTTATATTGACCCCTGTGTTGATTGTGCGAAGGCGGGGCGGTCTCGTGCAAGGATTGTGAACGCCGTGGGCTGTAGCCATGTTTTTCCACAGGAATTCCTGCATTCTTCTTCAGGGTCAGAGCGGGTGTTTTGGTGAAGAATTTCACTCGCACCACTTTACTGTATAACTATTACTGTATGCTGTATCTACTCCCTCTGTGTAAACAACCTCTGAATTTATATTGTTTTTTTTTCCAATTATATTTATTTTTATTCTGTTAAAAATTGTTGAAGAAAAATCCACAAGCGTAGTAGAATCTACAAAACTTTAGAGGTGCCTCGGTTTCCAATAAAAATTGGTGTCTTTTAACATATTATCGGTCTTCGCTAGGGCTGCATACATTTGCTTTCTCCTCGTTCCAGTTGCCATCCTAAGTCCAGTCTTTGTTTACCTTCAGAGCGATCGCAACCACGGTCACCCACCTCTCTGATTATTCCCTGGCCTTATGATCTCACCCGTGACTCACTGGCACTGGCCGTTCGTAGCGGGGCTCGGGACATTATACTGTGAGAGGATGCACCATTGTCAGTGACCGAAGGAATCCAGCTCCCGTTGACCCCTGGATTTCTGGCCCGTGGCCCACTTGGAGTGGAGAAAGAGCCCTTTATAACGCCAATGTACGTGAGCTTCCTGGTGGGGCTTCCATACGTCTTCAGTGTCACGTCCACGGGCGATCCGCCTCCAGGTGAAAGGGAACATGTCTGGTTCCTCCTGTTTTAACGGGCCGTCCTTTTTAATAAAACAATAACGTGCGGAAGCTTCCTGCGTTTCGTTGTTTTCCCAGGACAGATCAACATATTTACTGCGGGCTTCCATACATGCATACGTGCAAAGGATAAGTTCAGTGGCTTCTGAAAAGGATCGCTCACTGGCACGTTCTTTTTTTGTACGTGTTGCCTCTATGGTATGGTAACGTGCGAAGCGCCCTTCTTAAATTATGACGTTTTTATGAGCGTGTTTGTGAAGACGTAGGAAAAGGCAGAGAATGCCGTCTGCCTGTAATCGAAAGCAGTAGTTTAACAAAGGCCCTTTTGTTAATAATCTCTACTTTGAGCAGGTGATTCCCACCTTGCATACATCCGTTAATCAGTGACATTATTCTGCAGTGTCAAGTACGCTGGGTAAATTCAATGCCACTTAAAACCTTATTGTCCCATTTGGTAAGGTCTGCGGTTGCTGGGTGGCTGAGACAAACTGTTTCATATCTGTAGTCTAATATTAGTGTCAGATTAATACGTCTCAGAATTCCTGTCTCTGTCGTTTGCCTGAAAACTCGTGTTTCCATCCACAATCCAAGGAAAACATTATTGAGAGCATTTCGTGTGCGTCTGTGTAATTAGCTATGCTTCCCCCATTTTAAAGTAATGGATATCTGGATTGCTGCCAATTTTAGTTGACTTGCTGGTTATCAGATGTTAGGTCAGCTAGCCTATTAAGAATAATGGTGCCTGTTGTCAGTACAGTTTTTGGGTATAGTTTTCAGCATTCTTAGCTTATCAACGTTGCACTGGTGTTGATGTCCAACTTAGGATCTTTAAGTTGTAAAAATCCAGCTACCAGAAATGTGGATACTTTTCATAAAACCTTTGAGTGCCAAAAAAAAGTTCTGCTTGGATTAATTTTAGTTTTTACTCGTTAGAATCAGGATGCGGCATTAGATACTTACTATTTTTTCATTTAACTTTCCCTAAGTCAATATCATAAAAAAGGTCTCTAAATGTTTCTGCATGCCATTGTGAAGACATTTAAGAAGCTTCAAAGGTTTGTCTATTACAAAAAAAACACAAAAAAAACATTTCCCCCCCAGAACACATGTAAATATTTACAATTTTACAGCTTTGATGACTAAATAAGTGTACTGAAATTTAGCTTCGTCATCTGGTTGCAATTATGGACCTAAATTACAGCTAATGATTTCCTTGAGGAAAAGAACAGTAGCTAAATGAAACAATTTGGTCCATCCTAGTCCTGCTTACTCACTTAATTCCTTTTCATGTCTATTCTTTGTCTCTCGGATTGGTTAAAACGACTGAACGCGCGAAAGGTGGCGAGGTTAATATTTGAATATGTGAATGTGAATGTGGTTGCGTGCGGCCGTAGAGTGTGAACCGTTTTGCAAATAATCTTAGGAGAGTTGAAGTCGTCGGTGATAAGCCCGTTTTGACAAATATTGACTTATACGGCCAGTACTTCACCGTGACTATGGTGTCAAGCCGTGTGTAATGATGCTGTGTTGTTTAATGAGCAGACTGTGGCTTCGATCCCCTCCGAGTGCCCGAGCAACAGCAGGGCGCCAAAAAGACGTAACTGCAGTCACGCGGGGTAGCGAGACAATGCATGTTAACCGAACAGCACATCTGCTATCTCGCACTGCTCAGTGTGCGTCAATGTGTCCTGCTGTCTCCCCGGGCTTTCTTGGAGCCGGGCCCTGCTCGGCCTGCCTGCTGGGGTGGCGCCGTGTGTCAAAAGCGCTTATTAAGATGCCACTGAGGGTAGGAACTGTATTACATGGGTCCACTTCCACATCTGTGTCCAATCTGGGGCCGGCCAATCAGAGCGGCCCCGCTCGCAGTTGCTGAGTGCTCCTGGAAAATGTGAGTAAGACAGAAAGCGTGCAGGGAGGGAGGGAGGGAGGCACTGCTCCAGAGTTTTGTGTCATCGGCTTAGTTTGTGTAGCCAAGGATCTTCTCAGTGACGGGTACAAAAAAACGCTCAATAATGACTTTGTTCTGTATACGAACGTATATGTTCGACTGCAACTTTTCAAACGTCATCGTAGCTGCAAGAGGCTGGTTCTGTCTGCGTCTCAGTCGAACTTTGTCAGGGGTGGATGCTGGGATACTTGGCGAAAGTAGCCCTCAACCCCCCCCACTCCCAAATTTGCTTTACATCCCTTGTTTATACTCTGGTTCATCTGCTCATTGGCGTGGCGCACACAAGTAGTGTGATGTCATTGTTTTTTTGGCCCGAGACAAACCTGGCGATCTCAAAGCGGGTGAAGGCAGTTGAGCCGTTCAACGTTTCTCTGTGAAACGAAAAGGCTAGCCTTTTCCCCCGCGAGAGTCGTCGCAATGCTGGCAGAGCCCGGTCCGCGAGCGGTGCCGATCGAGGGAGGGAGTCCGTGCTGGTGCTCTCGGGCTCCTAGCCAAACATCGCAGTCGCCTGTGGGTTCACAGTGCCATCCCCATCCACAGCGCTGGGCCGCTCACATGGGCCTGCGTTGCGTGCTGTGAGTTAAATGACCCAACAGTTGGAAGATGGGTGGAGTCTGTCAGGGTTTGGAGCATCAAGCTGAGATGCGATAGCGCTATTGAAGTTTCCAAACTGGGGCGAAGAAGTATGAGAAGTTGTCCAAAGAAGCATTGAAGGTGGGCTCAGCATGAGTTTAGATTAGCGAAACGGATATGCGTGATTATAATGCCTTGTAGCCCTGGCTCTGTGAACACGTTCCTACCTAATATAACTTTGGCTCATAGGCTGCTTGAAGCCAAACTGAATGTTCAGGAAGGCCCTGCTGCTCGAGTTCTGGATCACAGATGATTTCCACTGATTGAGGACTGCAAATAAAATGTAGACGTCTGCCACAGAGCAGAGCGGGTTTTATACTGCTTCCTGTGCAGACACTGTAGATCTGGAGATAATGAAGAATAGAACCGTTGGAGCCCATTTCTGCCCAAGAGTAGTCTGAGGAAGCCCCCCCTCCCACACACACACACACACACAATCCCTCCTATCTACCTCGACCAGAGGCCCCCTACCCTCTCTTTTGCTGATAGTAGTGCACCCATGTTGCGTCTGTAACCATGGCAACCCGGGAGCTGGTGGCTTACAGATGCTAATTCTGAATGCCGTCGCTCACGTTTTTTACGGTGGATCCAAGGCAACCCTGAGCCCTTGTGCTGGCGTGACGTGCTGTCGAGTGAAATTGATAGCTGCCGACATTATTTTCAAAGACTTAAGTGAAGGGAACAAGCAGTCAATCAGACAAGTGCCACACTAATGTATAACGAAGTGCCACTTGATGAGCGGGCACTGGTTCTTTACAGTTTTTCGCCTAAACTTTTCTTGGCGAGCACCAACAGACATGTGCAGACTTCATGTGGAGTCACTGTGATTTTTATGCTATTACATAGTTACACACCTCCTCTATAGAGCGTCCATTCGCATGTATGTATCCTCTGCCCGGTATTTTAATACAGGAATAAGGAGTATTTACTCAGTAAATACGGCTGTGCCTTGCACTGTGTTTAATGCAAAGTTGTTGTGTTTATCAGCACGTGCGCCGTTCCTTTTTCACTTCAGAGTCAATGTAGGCTGCTCTTCCCGGAAAGGCTGCATGCCAGGCGTACATTGAAGATCCGCTTCCTTTCACAGTCGTCTAGACTTCGCCTTTGTCCGCGCGTTCCGTTGGCGGGTGGCAGTATGACTGGCGATGTTGGTGATGCCGCGAGGCGTCTCCATTCCCAGGCATTTTCACATCTGGGCGCGAATGCAGATGTCCCCACCAACCCTCCCCTTGTTGTGTCCCCGCAGGTCTACCCGCCGCTGCCCAACGAAGCCGAAATCGCGCACACTAAAAAGCTTTTCCGCCGGAGGAGGAATGACCGCCGGTAAGTAAAGGAGAGGGCTCCCCCTGCTGACGAGGAGGGCTTTCTGCCCCGTTAGGGTTCAGCGTGGTTGCACTGAGAACAGAACAGTGAGATGGTTTTCGATGATAGCGGACCACCAGCGGAGGTAATCTTTTGTCTCCTCCGCCCAGCCGAGGAACCCTTTGGACTGGGCTCTTAACTGCCGTTTGCTGGCGGAAAATGAAACGGAGGGTGGCATCAGAGTTTTTGAATGTGAAAGAGAGATGACACACTTTTTTTTAAAGGTACTTAAATTCCCCGGAGCCTTTTTCTTCTCTGCGTGTGTCAGACAGTTCAGGAGCACAACGATCCACTCGTTGGCAAAGGCACGTGCCGGCTGCATCTTTTATTATGTCGCTGGAAAAATGCCCTGCGGTTGCTAGGGAACTGTTTAGGAAGATAATAGCTTGGTCTGTTAAATTAGGTGAATTGAGTTCAATTGTGTGGAACTTGGATATTAAATTGCACTAAAAGCAGGATTTTCCTGTACGATGAATGTTGTTGGAAAAAAGAATCTGAAAAGAAGAATAACTAAATAATAACAATTCTCTCAGATTTACATATTGTGTATTACTTAGTTTTTTTCTTAAAGTAAGCTTAATCAAGAGAGAACCAGAATGTTAGTTTACAGGTATGTCTGTGCTGATTTCCACTACAGCAACCTGTGCTTTAAAAATGTTCTTAATAGGTTCATTCTTACTGGTGGGATAGCAAATGTTCCAAGGTGTTCTGGGCTTGGAACAGACTTCGTAAACCCAGTTCCACACAGCACCTCTACCAGAGCAACGTCAACTGTTGCCAGTTCTTTAACTTTTGCGCTCTCACTCAGAAGTGTTTTCTATTAGAATTATACCCTTTTTTAAAGAAAAGAGAGAGAAAAAACCCAGTGCAGAAGCAGTCGTGTGGGTCTGGCGCCTCCGGCAGGAGGCGGGCCTCGAAAAGCCCAACTGTCTAATTATCCCTGCCACTGGTCCCGGGGATGACCGGGGGTTCAGCCAAGGGGTGGGTCCGAACCCAGGCACATCATTACGCCCTCAGATCTGCCCTTCCCTTCCCTTCCCTTCACACTTCATGCGTTCTGGTTTTCATATCTCAGTCCCAACACCAGGGAACCAGCTCTGGCCCGTGCCTGAGAGAAACCTCTCATTGCAGTACCCCCACGGCAATGGCGTCGTCTCCCGTACTTACTGGGCTTAATCCGCACAGCGCTGCGTGCGGCACGCGCCAGCCCCGGAAAGTAACGTATACCATGCAGGCCTTCAGTCTGCCTTTTAAGTTGAAAGTTGGAATTGCATGAAATTAAGATGCAGTCTGGAGGTGCATCTTAGGTGTGCTTAGCATTCAGGTGTGCTTAGCATTTACCACTGAGGATGCTAGCGTACTTGTTTCTGTTTCTGGCAAAGGCTTTCTGGCCTGTTTACTACAGGACAAGGGCTTGCAGAAGAAGCTTTTGAAAGTGCTGTTGACAATGCGTAGAGGAAAGCGTTGACTGAAGCGCGGCCTTTAGCCATGCGCTAATTAGCCATGCGCTAATGGCTGTAGCAAATGCATCGTGTGCTCGGCGTTCCTGGAGTTGAGCTCCAGTTTTAGTGAATCCTCAGAGTAGCCTCTCTGAGCACCCCAACCCCCACCCACCCACCCTCTTCAGGTGTGCTTAGCATTTACCACTGAGGATGCTAGCGTACTTGTTTCTGTTTCTGGCAAAGGCTTTCTGGCCTGTTTACTACAGGACTAGGACTTGCAGAAGAAGCTTTTGAAAGTGCTGTTGTCAATGCGTAGAGGAAAGCGTTGACTCAAAGTATCAAAGACGAAAACACAATGGGAATCTAAACAAAATAGCTCCAGGGAGTCAGAGCAGAACTGAAGTTCATAGTCCTCAAGTCTGCGATGCTCACAGAAATGTCACGCTATTTTCTAGTATCTGCCTCGATTTTGTTTTCTAACCCATAATGTTTTCAAATGTTTTTATTTTATTTTTTTATTTTACTTTTGCTGAGTTTGAAGGGGTACCTGAAGGAATTTACTTGTTCAATATTATCCTTATACAGTCCTTGAGACTGAGCGCATAAATGATCCCATAGGGAAGGCGCAGTGTAAATAACACTGGGATAAAAAGGAGAAATATTTAAGGCCCCAGACCAGACCCATTAAACTACTCACGCTCTCTCCCTCTCCTCAGTAGACCCCCTTTTCAAAACGAATTTGTCCTGCTGGCTGGTCGCCTCTCGCTGGTGAACACATTTGAATTTGGGTTGTGGACACATGCTGTCGGGCACAGAGGAGGGTTGTGTTTATACAGACTTGAACGGGGAGCCGAGCGGCTAGGTGTATGCGGTCTGACTTTTTATGGCAGGCTTTTTATTAGACGCCTTTTGAACTGGCTTTTAATGCCCATGCAGGCCCCGGCCAGCGCTGCTCGGGGGCCTTGGGGTTTTACGCAACAGTTCTTTGAAAGTTGAAAGTTTGTGTCCGAAGGAAAACGCGGTCAACCCGGTGGGCTAACCAGAAACGTGAGCGAGCGAATCGTTTTCCGAAGGGTGCACTTTAAGGGGCGGCAGGGGTTTTGCTCGCGTCCGTCGGTTGGCGATTTTTGGTACGAGCTGAGCGTCGCTCTTTCTAACCCTTTCTCTTTCTTTTCTTTTTTCATTTTAGTGAACGTTTGAATGAACGTCCTGCCAACTTCTGAATCAATTTGCAAGACGGCTTTAGAGCCCAAACGGCGTTTAACCCTTGGCTAGGCAGGACCCGTTTTTTTTTTTATTCAGCCTTTTCAGTAGTTGCATGAGATGTCAACCTACATAAATATATCTAAAAAACAGTTGAGTTTCTTGCTAGCACACTGCATCTCTTCCTTTCCTCACAGACACACAAATTAACACCAGCTCACTTGCCCACGAGCGCAGTCAGCGCAGACTTTCAGACACAGCAGCAATAACAGGGGCTAGCGAACGGGCACGTACCCTCCCTGCACGTAATGACCGGTCTGCGCTGAAATGTTTTATTTGTTAGCTTGTTTCTGGTCGGGGCTGCAGTTGAAAGCCCGAGGAGAAGCGACCGGTTTTGCGAGACACATGCGTTTCAAATTAAGCCAGCTTGTCAGCTGGCTTGAAATTAAGCTTGATTTACAGGAATGTGCTTCTCGACTGCTTTTATTCAGAAAACATGTTTTTTTAGCGCTCCCCTAACGTTTTAAAAATGACAGTTTATATTCTGGCAGGGATCATTCCTGCTTAACCTTTTTCGGACACTAGTTTTTTTGTTTTTAATGGGTGCTTGGCCTTTCTTTAACCATTTGCCAACCAGTCTAAAAAACTATTGGGAAAGGCGTATTGGAATAGAAACAAAAATTAACACTAAAATAAGCTTTGTTTTTGTCTATAGTGCATGGCTATTATGGACTATTGTAGATTATTTCTGCCAATGCTAGGCGGCAATTTACTGTTTTCCAACGGATTTTCACACGAGATGAAAATCGGAAATGTGGTTTTACATTTATGTGATGTTTCTGTGATGGTTATCAGTAGATATCTTTCTCAGTGTGATGGCTGTTGAAGGAGGGCTTAGCAGTGTTTAAACACTTGTTTCACATGCGTGATCGGTGGTAAAATTGTGTTATTATTGCATCTTACAGGGGTGAATGAGAGTTATTAGAGGCAAAAGGAAACTGTTTTTTTTTTAAATGCCAGTGAGTATTTATTAAATATTTGAGTGTGCTTCTCAGTAGACCTTCCAAAGGTCATCTAAATTACTTTAGAGTCTTGAGAGGGCCATTCCACGCATTGAAGGATTCCATCATCCTCTTCCTTTAGAAATTAGGTTTTAATTATTCATGCGGAGCATTTGGGTTTACTATCTTTTAGCACTTAAAGAGTGTTTTACCTTTCAGTAAACTTCGAGGAAGTTATCACGCTATCAGGCTTGATCTGTATCTCCACAACTCTCTTTGCGGGTTTCAGTCATTTGCCGTCTTACACACGGCCTGCTATTAGATCCAAGTAAGTCTCACTTTGACTCGTCTGACTGAAGTACCTTTGACCATTGTTCAATAGTCCAATTACTGCAGTCCTGTGTCTCATCTGGCTACAGCACCTTTGACCATTGTTCAATAGACCAGTTACTTTGTTCTTGTTACTAGTCCGGTTACAGCACCTTTGACCATTGTTCAATAGACCAGTTACTTTGTTCTTGTTACTAGTCCGGTTACAGCAAGTTTGACCATTGTTCAATAGTCCAATTACTGCAGTCCTGTGTCTCATCTGGCTACAGCACCTTTGACCATTGTTCAATAGACCAGTTACTTTGTTCTTGTTACTAGTCCGGTTACAGCACCTTTGACCA
>JAOVYW010000093.1:6279724-6291140 GCA_025775045.1 Hiodon tergisus | reverse complement strand
TATTGTTTTTCATGTTACCAATTTCCGATCACCTCACTTTCTGTTGCGCAGTTTTGGAATGGCTGCAGCAGTCTGACATCTTGCTAACCTCTAGCGGTATGTAGAAATACATCGAACTGTGTAGCTTGCTCTTTTATCTCTTCACAGGTTATTATATCATGTCTTTTTTATGTTAATGTTCCATTTAATTTGATGTTTAGAATATTACCGAAGAATGTTACCCACGGTTTTATAAGGGTAAATTTAAAAATTGAAAATTCATTCCATTTTTCCATAACTGTTTTTGTCTTATTCAACTTTAGTATACACTTTGATTCATTTAGCTATAATTTGATGGATCTCGCACTGTTTGTTTTGTAAGTTTTGTTTTTTAAGAAGAGTTCACGGTGTTCAGTTTTATTACTTTTTGGCTTTGAATTTTTTACCGACAAGTATTTTGTGGTAGAGTAGAGCCTTGTGGCATTTTATAGGCCCCTTTTTTCTTAATAAAGGCTTTGTTAAATATTTGACATTTTGTTCCAAGCAATAAAATGTTCTTTTTAACTGTTCTGCAATTTTATATGCAGCTCGCAAAAATGTTTTTGGTGGCTTCAGGAAATCATTTTCTAGGTGTATAAAAGCAATGCATTTAAACGTTTGTGTGATGAATGTTGGCGTGTAGATGCAGAATACCCGCTGTCCCGAACCGAACTTTGGCAGCAGCATCTGACGCCACTTCCTAACGGCCCTGCAGATTCGACCTCTCTATCGTTACCAGTAATGCACTAGCGTCCAGTATTTTAACGTGGGGGGGATTCTTGATTTAGCGCTTTGACTAGAGGGTGAGGATGATGGGGAGGTCGCCCACTCTATTTTCATTCTGGCTGCAGCTACGTTTTTGACAGCCGGGTGTCTATTTGACATACAAACGTCTGCGGGGAATGGAGGAACCCATTTGTAAGAGTCATATTCAGGGCATAGCCATGTCGCGGTGGGAAGTGCTTTAGAAACAGATGCTGAATCAGGTCGCTCCCTTTTAGTGAGAAGGAATCCTTGATTGTTGCCACCTCTTCTACTTTCCCAACTATAAGACATCTCTGCCCACAGGCAGATCCAGCACCTGAGAGAAATCCCATCCTCCCACCAGCATAATTCTCAAAGCACCGGGATAGCTAGCTTGATAAATACCTCTGGGTCCTGAGATGGTCCCATTAGGCCAAAACAACCCATAAGGCCTCAGCTAACTGCGGAGTACAGAGATGAGAAAATGGAACACACCAATGCAAATGATTGTTATATAGATTTCATTAAATATAAGTTTAGTTATTGTTTGGAATCACCCATTTTATTTAATAATAATATCTCTAAATCATTTGGAATTTTCTGTTAAGCTAATTTCTTCTTGGCTTGTAACTGTAAATCCTGCCCCCACAATCAGGTGGGATGAAGTGTTACTACGATTGGTCGTCTTTGATCCAATCACCCCAGAGCCACCCGTCATTTTACACTCTGCAGGTTAGACAGTAGAGGTTCAGTGCCATTTGAAGGAAATGGGCCAATAGCAGATTCTAGCTAACCTGCAAAATCCAGAAAATTCAGCTCAGCTTTCATTATATTTTGATTCATTACACCACGTACGTGATGTAGACAAGTCATTTTCAGTGATTTAATTTGAGATATTTTGTGTTTGGTTTCTGGTTCAGTGCATGCTGGTAATCATATAATTATTTCTCAGTCTGGTGTAGATGTTTGTCTTGCATCGAAGAAATACCCTTTATTCCCACGTGAAATGAAGTCAAGGCCTGTTAAACAGAATAATAAGCCATTTTTAAAATAAAAAATGTTATAGGTTTTGAAACGTTCCTTGATATTGTTAGGAAATTTTCTTTTTACAAGGAAATAAATTACTTGTAGATGTGTCTTCAAATGTCACCTATCCCTGACCTTTATCTTAGCTTCTCTTCTGTGGAATTTCAAATATAGTTATTAAACTTGAATAGAGATTCTGACTCCAGAAATGAAGCTTTTGTGTCAGAAGCACGTGTTGTAGCATTGCCAGGGATATTCTTGCATTCGCTTAAATTGAATCAAAGCCCAGAAGAGAATATTCAGATAACTTCTATTGTCCCATAATGCATTATTTCTTCCCTCCCCTTACACTGAAAGTCTACAGTGATTCCAGTTAATGTTGCACCTTTAATGGGGTGCACTTTCTTAATGTTCTTTTGTTACGGCCTCCTAATTCAATTGTTTTATTTTCCTTCTTTCATTATTTTACCAAAAAATAAGATTTTAAAGCGATTTAATTTGAGAGGTCTCCGCAGTTAGAAGGCGTACCATAGGGGTTGAGAATCACCTGAAAAGCATCTGCCTGAAAGATGTTCCTCAAGATGTACAGATGGGGGGGTCAGGGGAGGTCAACACTCGTGAAGTTGTCGAACGTCGTGGTCAGCCCTTGCTTGTCGGATGTCTTGTTTTGAGTTTGTCAGCTGATTTATCTCGCTACGTCTGAGCTTCGCTTAAAAGGAAGCTCCACTCCGTGGCTGGGGATCACTCCTCGCAGGGAGCGGTGAAGGCTAAGTGTTTTCGGCTGCAGCAGGCAGCACCAGTGGGAAAGATCCCGGTCCGGTCCGGTCCGGTTCGCAGCTGGTTCCTGCGGTGCGCATCTCCGGGTCTAGCTGGCGTCTTTGCTTTTATGACTGCCAGCAAACCAAATGGGATGAAACGACCTGAAAAGTAGGATTGTGCTGACGGTCTTTTTGCTTCTTTGTCTGCTTGTCGCGTTGAAGAGCTTGGTCGTAATTGTGGATTACAAGGGTTCTCTGGATCTGTTTGAGGTACGGTCCAGGTTCTCTAAGGAATGAATTGACTTGCTTTCTGCCTGGATAATAACAGGATGATCCAGACATACTTTTTATAGGATTCAGCTATTTCAGCCACACACGTTGCTGACAGGTGTATAAAATGGAGCCCACTGTCCTGCAGTCTCCATAGACTAACATCGGCAGTAGAATGGCCTGTTCTGAAGCTCAGTGACTTTCAACGTGGCACCGTCATAGGATGGAAACGCCCAGGAGCAAAAAAATGCTCACGCACGTAGCATGAAGAACTTGTTCGTCCTTGGTTGCAACACATGCCACCAAGTTCAAAACTGCCCCAACACAAGAACTCTTCATCTGGAGCTTCACGAAATGGCAACTAAATGAGAGAGAAATCTACTCTGCCTTCGAAGGGCTGTGCACTACAGAAGGGCAAAATTGGCTGAGTGCAGGTTGAGGTGGGTTAAATTGACTGGGCTTATCTCTCTACGTTCAGCTTCATGGACGTTAATAGAGGGACGTGCCTCTCCTTCCGCTGAACAGAATCAGTGCTTGATTAAAAGGAGTTGGAATCCATTGTTTTGTTTAAGTTAAAACATCATCAAAAAGTTAAATGCAGATTTAATTAGGATAATTTCTATTGTCCTAACCATATTTTTTCCAATATCAGTTAACCGTATTTGAGTCTGAAATTAAAAATATATTAGTCATATAAAAGTAGAGCTTTAAATGTAAAACGTGTTTTTAAAGAGGTTGAATGCGGGCAATATTCCCCACACTCTCAGAAGGTCATGTTGGTTTCCAGGACCAAACTCACAACAGGAAATCTCTCAACAAATTTTGTTAATCCTATTTGTGCCTCAGCTCCTTGTGAATCCAGAACATTTGCAGAAGGCTTGGTCATCCTGTTAGGGCCCTTCTTTGTATTTATATATAAATACATTTGGAGACTTTGTTGAGACAGAAGAAGAATGCGCATTGACTGTTTTCATTACATCTGCCTTTGGGGCTTGTGGGGATAGCGCTAAAGCTAAATAGCACAAAAGCTAAAGGGAAAGAAACCGTAAAAGATCGTCTTTCAGGGAGAGCCGAGCCGAATCTTGTTCTGCGCTGCCTGTGGGATGTTGCTGTCTGCTGTGTGGGTAATGGAAACTTCCTTTCGTTACAGGAGACAGCAACGGCTGCAAGTTGGAGGCAAGTCCCAGAATCCCCAGCAGCAGCAGTTGCCACAACAACCACAGCAGCACCAACAGCAACAACAGCAGCAGCAACAGCAGCAGCAGCAAAATGTGCCGGCACAGCAACAGAACTCGGAGCAACCCCCCGGTAATTCCAAACACGCCCGAGAGCACGGCCGGCCATTCCTGGGTCAGAGCCCCCATCCCTCTGTGCGGCAGGGCACGACCCATCATGGCTACAGCCAAAACCGCCGTTGGCATCACAACCAGAAGCACCAGGCGGCGGTTGCCTCTCCACCAGGAGGCGATGTTGAGAAAGCAGCGCCTCGAAATGCCAAAGAGACAGAGAACGTGAGAACAGAGGAGCCCCCTCGACCCCGATCTGAGCAAGACCCTGACAGGGGATGCAGTGAAAGGCCCAACCAGACCCCCCCCACAGAGGAGAAGCGCCAGGAGAGTTATCCTGATGGCCCCAGAGTTAGTCTTCTGCAGTCATCTAAGGAAAGGCTGAGGAGAAGGCTAAAGGAAAAGGTAAGGGTTTACTGTTGTTCAATGTCGAGGAGCAAGGCTCTTCTTCTAAAACTGATACTTTTCTGGATTCCGGTTGCCTGTGTAGTTTGAGTAGTCCATTATCCACGCAAAAAATGGATAGCTATTGTTAACAAACAACTAGGATTTCTCCCTAAGGAAAGTGAAGCAAAAGAAAAGTTTTATCAGACATCTAAATGCCTCACATTTGCAGGATGCACTGGCTTAAAGGCTGGAATATGGAATAATAAGACATAATTTCAAGACCTGACAAGGTCTGGAAAGTTAGATTAATACAAAGTTTATAGTGACATCTTCGGACAGAATTTCTATTTACAAGCGATTGGATTTATAATGTCGTTTGTATCACACATGGTCTTGCTAGTGGACTCTACTGTGGAGATTTTATGATCTTTGCACGTAAGGGTGAGTTAACGGCGATTAGATGCTAAGTGATTCATGAGTTTGGGTGGGTTGGTAAAAGGGAATTGGCCTGAGTGTGGACACGCTTAGGGAAGAACGTCATTCATGTGACGTACAAAAGGAACTTTCTCTAAGCGTTATTTTCATGTAATGTGACCAGCTGGGAATTATGATGGTTTAGGTTTCTATCAATTAATACCTGACCTAATTTTGCACTAAGTACAGAGCAAAAATAAACAGATAAAACGGTGACATACGTTGAAAATGAAATGGGTCGGCTGTGCATAATGCTAATAGATGAGATTTAATAAATAAATAAAAAATATATATATATTTTTGGATAATATTTATTGCTTAACACATTTACCTAATTTAACAAATACAGTGATTTCAATGGAATTTTAAAAATATTATTTATTGACATTATTATATCTAGCTTATCAATCAACTTAATCTTTTAAGCGTATGGCTGTTTATGAACAAGAATGTGTGAGTATTAGACAGCATGCATCTTATCTATTTATGTAATACAATCTGGCAAACGGCCCTGAGAGGTGAATTTAACAAACAGCGTTTTTACAGACTTGTTCTTGTGTTTATATGAAAACATGCACGTTTGGTGTCAGTATGTATACGTTGGTGGCGTTGAAGGTGGAGGGGGGGTAAAAACACCCCTGTGTCCCGTTTCAGGACGAGTTCCCCGTGACGGCCACCAACCCGCGGAGGAACCGGATGGAGCGCTTACTGGAGATCCTGAACAGCATGCGTAACAACAGCAGTGAGGTGGACGGCCAGCTCACCACTTTCATGGAGGAGGCGCAGAACTCCACCAACTCCGAGGAGATGCTGTCGGAGATCGTGCGCACCATCTACCACAAGGCCGTCAGCGACCGCAGCTTCTCGTCCACCGCCGCCAAGCTCTGTGACAAGATGGCCCTCTTCATGGTCGAGGGCACCAAGTTCCGCTCCCTGCTACTCAACATGCTCCAAGTGGGTCTGGGTATCACCGTTATTACAGACTGGTGTTGACTGGCGGATCCCACCTGAAAAACCATAAGAGACCGCCTGTTTTTCCCCACTGAATCTTTTATTTTTCTACAAGTGTTTAAGTTTCGATATCCTACAATGCATTAAAAAAAAAGATCTAAAAAAAATCTATAAATGCGCAAGTTGAAGGACGCCACCCAGGATTGGGGTCTACTGACTCCTGGCGAAACAGAATCATTGGCTTTCCCTGTCGGGCGCCTGTCAGTTTGAGGTGTTCTTCAACAGGGATGTGTCCATCCTCGTATGGCTTTTGTGGCTCCGCTGCGTTAAACGATGGTTGACTCGTAATGCTGGAGGACCTTAGTCATGTTCCCGCGTTCCGAATCGAGTCAGCACACCAACGGGCTCCAAAACTCATTTCAGATCATAGAGATCACGGGGTGATACTGCCAGAATAAAGCCTTACTTTTCCTTAAGCGTCACTCATGGATAGAGCAGTTCCTGAAGGCAACACCCTTCACTCAGCACACATAAATAAAAGGCCAGGCTGTTTAAATGCTACATAACCAACATTAGAGTTTACGGTAGTGATCAGTAACTCATAATCTTAAGGGTGTAAGTATGCAGCCGTCTGATTTTGCTCACGAAAAAATTAGAACGGGGAGTTTTGGCTGATGACGTCATCGCTTAAATCAGAGGCGAAGGCATGCGCGGGGGACGTGTGCGTGCCCAATGGCCGGGATGCAGGAAAGATGAAGCCCATCACGGTAATTTAAGGACCACCAGCGATTCTCCAGCTGCTGTGAGACCCCGGGCTGATTCATTACTGAGATCCTCCTTCAGCTTTCGCCGTCCATCACGCGCGCATCGGCGGTCAGGAATGTGCAGGTTTCTCCTGTTTAATCCAATAGCAGCGCAGTACCCGCTGTTTACTCCAGATCAACTCGATGGTCTTCTGGTGCTAGAACACATTCACTATTTTGAGTCTCGTGACGCGCGTTCCGAATGATCCGTTATTGGATAGCAGCTGTAGGCAGTGGTGCTTAGACCTGAAAAACAAAATGGCGCGGAGCAAATAGGTCTGTAAGGAACCTGTCGAGAAACTCTTTCGGGGACTTTTAATTGGCATTATGATGGAACAGTGTGACTTTTCTCAGTACGTCTTCCTGAATACCGATGTTACCTAATTGACGTGGAAGCACTCCTCCGCTAAATTCACAGCAGGGAAAATGTCACTGAGCAGCGAGGTAACGGAGAGGCAGACGGCCGGGCCGCTGTAGTGCGTTCCCTCGCCCAGAACCGCTCCGTACTCTGACCCCATCAGAGGAGGGACCCGAGCACTCATTTCCTCTGCGGGCAGGGAGCGCGTTTCGGCCAGAGCGCCTCCCCTAAAGGCCAGCTCTGCAGTCTGTTGCCTTTTCCCCATTTCCATCTTCTGCCCTGTGGCCGTGTTTTGTCAGTGCTGCCTGACACAGACGCAGCGGCAGTTCAGAGGGCGGGAGGCAGGGTTAATAGGCTTTAGGCACAAGGTTTACTGTGTTAACATAAGGGCTCTCAGTACTCAATCAGCTGGATGTTAATAGGGTGTAGGTTAAAAAAATGTTTAATTACATGTATCATGTATAATAACCGTAATAGTCATTAACCATTAGGATGAGGAGGTTGGCAACAACAATAATAATACTTTTATATAATACTAATATTTTGGAGTGACTGGCTCTCTGCCTCACTTCTCCCTCTCTCTTTTTCTCTGTTACACCCCCCCCCTTCTGACCTCTCGTCTGTGGTCAGCCCGTCTGTCTGCGCGGAAGTTGTTTGGCGGTTAAGTGCGAAACGTCACCGCTGTCTTTTAGGAAGTGAGCGCAGGGCTTGTTTCTCACAGCGGTGTCACGTTGTAACTTGGCTCTCCCTCCCCTGCGGCTGGCGCCACTTCCTGTCTGGCACCGCCAAGCGCCTTCACACTGCAGCTCAAAGAGTGCAAAGCACACAAACCCCATTCCCCCCATGGTTCCTATGTCTGTTACAAGCACAGTGCCATCGACTTTATCTTGGGGATTTTTTGGCTTTTGGGAACTTTTGTATAAATAATCTGTTTGTTTTTTGGGGGGTTTTTTTTCTTCCTTTGTTAATTTCTTTCCGTTTCCAGGAAGGGTGGGTGCAGACTCTCGTCTACTAATGAGTATCGGGGCAATTTCACTTTTGCTATCACTTTTGATATATATATTTACACAAGCTCGAGTTTTAATGGCACATAGAAACTCCATCCCAAATGTTCCCTTGCCCCACCCCTCAAGGTTTCAAACCAAATAGGGTTTCTGCGCTTCTTTGTACCTTCATAAACAAACGGAAGGAAAAACGTTTGCTCCTTTTGTTGTCCAAACAAAACTGTGCCCCCTGCGTGTACCCGAGGAGTTTCATGTCAGGGCATGCATCTATGCAAATCTCCTCCCAGGCTTTCGTTCAATTAGCACCGATTTCACAAGAGCAATGGCAAAACAACTTTCAGATTTGTTATTTCAATTTTGGAGTTCGTAACTCAAACTGGCCATGTGCGGAGATAAGTGCGTCCAGATGTTTGCCAGATTTGTTTTCTACCCCTGAGACACGGTTATGGCCACCGGAGGTTGGAAAGCCCAACAATAAGGACCCACAGAGAGCTCCCTGCTATTTACTCCGCTTGTGGAAATATCGATAAACCTTCGAGATTGAGCGATCGATCCGAGCGGCCTCCGGGAATTGGGCACAGCAGAGCTGAGGATAATGACCAGCGATCCTGTTTAGACCTTTCCGGGAGCACTGAGATCAAACGTTGCGTTTGCAAGTTTTATTCGGCTGCATGCACAGAAACTAAGTCGCTGCGTGGTTTTACTCCGGTGTAGCACAAAAGCGCGTTAAAGGCCCCACTAGTATGCTTGGCACAACTTTTCCCTGCAGTACAGAGTTCTCAGTTGAAACGGCAGTTGGCTCCGATTTTTATGGGGAGCAATTTCAACAGGTTGGGCTGTTTCAGAGCCGTCTTGCTTTTCTTCAGAAATCCTTCTGAAAGGTCGCCTATAACATCTCTGGGTGAAGCGTCTGTGTAGTCTCTAATCCTCAAGTCTTCCTAGCCTTCACCCACACCGCTGCAGTCCTTGTTGTGAAGGGCTATTAGCGCTTCACAAAGGGTAGGGCTGTCGCCAAGGTTTAGGAATGGCTGCAGTGGTGTGGGTATAAACTCTCATAACAGAAAAAATGTAAATCTGCGATGTAGGTTTATGGCCGTCGTTAATGTGGATGCGTGTTGATCCTTGTATCTAAACGATTAGACAACATTTGAATAATGTGCTCCGTGCGCTTCCTACATTTAACATTTAACCGTTTACCTAAGTCCTTCACCTGTGAACACAGTGCTTCAACCTGTCCACCCACTGTCCTGAATAGCAAGTATTCTGCTTTCCTTTTGCACTGGTTATCTGTTAGCACACCACTATTCCTCTCAGCTGGTGTGTGTCTCTCGTGTCTGTGTGTGGGATTGTGTGCCTCCCCCCCTCCCCTCGTTCTCAGGATGTGGTGAGACAGCCCTCAGCATGGAGGACGGCGCAATGCCACCGCCTCCCAGCTGCAAGGATACCAGCACAGAGATTGGACAGAGAGCGGCTCCTTCCTGAAACCTGTTATTTTCTCTTCTGCGGAGGAGCCAGCGTTTTCAACGCGTCGCGCAAACGCGCGGCCATCTAAGTACATTCGGTCAGCCGGCGGAATCTGCAAAATGCGCGCTTGGCAGAAGCAGGCTTAGGTGAAGTGCCTGAAGAGAGGTGAGGCGGAGGGCACGCAGAAAAAAAAAAGAAGTGCTTTCTGGGCCAGAAACATCACTGACTGCTGACCCCGATTTTTCTCTCGCTCTGCACGATAACAAGCACTCTGTGTTTTCTCATGAAACGCTGCACAGGCGTGTAAACACCATTATGGCGCCATGATTTTCTGCGC
The DNA here is from genome assembly GCA_025775045.1 of Hiodon tergisus. Lineage (NCBI taxonomy): Eukaryota > Metazoa > Chordata > Actinopteri > Hiodontiformes > Hiodontidae > Hiodon > Hiodon tergisus. The sequence continues at coordinate 6,281,260 of JAOVYW010000093.1, read as the reverse complement.
AGTTAGTTATGATTATCTTTTACGGCCATTTATAAGTTTTGGAAGAACTCTGGGTGTACCATACATGTTTTAGCTAAACTTTGGCCATTTAAAGCCACTTATTAGATTAGTAGGCTTTTAATGGTTTAATGGAGTAAATGTTCAAAATGTTTTTGGACAGTGATGCAGCTAGCCAACAAACCAAGCTCACTTTGCCCAAAAATTGGAATAGATACTGTATTTTATTCAGTGCCTATGAATGTAAAAGTAGAGCATTCTTCAGAGAGTTGTGTTTTAATCAGCTTTGAAAGGAGATTTAATGCATTCCGCCATTTTGTTTCACACGTTGCTGGCATTGGGACTTGTACAATTATCACAGTCAGACGTGTAAGATTATTGTAAACTGGGGGGGGGGGGGGTTACCTATTAGGGATGGCGAAAATCAGAGGATTTCCAAGTATTTTGAGAACTTAATCCTTTAATACCCAGGAAAATGGAGAAAAGTACATGCTATGTGTGCCCTGGCATGTGCTAGGCGTGTGCTACGTAAGACACGACTCTCTTATTATTACATACAAACGTTTGACCGATGAATTCTGGCGCTGATGGTTTCTCAGGCTTTACCTTGTTTTTGTTTGTGCAACCTGAAAGATGTGGAACCATTTCGTGGAAGTGGTGAAAACACGTGGTTCCCCAGACGTTTCGTCTGTCAGACACGAAATGCTTCCGCTGAACACCGCTGCGCACCGCAACCCGTCTCTCTACATGAATCATTGATAAGCAGCTCGCTCTGACCTCACAATAACCGTACGGTGCTGGGGGGCATTGTGGGAAGAACAGCTGCCCCACAACCCTACGCTGTTCAGTCCAGCCCAAAGCAATGCCGCGTTGTGTAGGCCGTGTCTGCGTGCTTCATGGAGAAACTTACTGTGTTCCCAGAGATTTACCCAGCTCTTGTTTAGTCTTGCTAACGGTAACAAAGTGTTCCCATGCTTAGGTTTTCTGATCGACAATGATTGCTGAAGTTTCAACCGGGACATAGAGCAGTTTCTAAAATGAACATGAACCTGAAAATTAAAAAGGAAACTTTCATAAATGTATTATCCAAAGTCTGACACGTTTAGATCACAACCAGTAGCATTGACGAGACGGCGTGTTTGTGTTTAAATGGCTACAGAGGGATTTCACCAGGAGAGAGGAACTCCAGCAGACTGACGTGGAACAGTGGCTGGGCTTCATCACGTTCCTCTGTGAGGTCTTCAGCATCATGAGGAGCAGCGCTGGAGAACCCTTCAGAGTGCTGGTGTGTCCCATCTACACCTGTCTCAGGGAGGTGGGTGAAGTGGCTCCCACACACACACACGTCTACACCTGTCTCAGGGAGGTGGGGGAAGTGGCTCCCACACACACGTCTACACCTGTCTCAGGGAGGTGGGGGAAGTGGCGCCCACACACACACGTCTACACCTGTCTCAGGGAGGTGGGTGAAGTGGCTCCCACACACACACACGTCTACACCTGTCTCAGGGAGGTGGGTGAAGTGGCTCCCACACACAC
>JAOVYW010000093.1:6249871-6261351 GCA_025775045.1 Hiodon tergisus | reverse complement strand
CCCCACCCCCACCCCGGGCTATAAAATGTAGTCTCCAGTAAAGTCAGTCTAGCTTAATCGACTCTGGCAGGGATGGGGTGGTTACACAACAGAGCACCACCATTAAGCTGTCCTAGCGTTATACAGGTGAAGGCGAAGATTCTTAGCCTTAGTCTTAAATGGACCTAACAAAGGAATACAGCCTGGTCACGCTTACGCATAAGAATCTTCAACAATCAATCCTCACAAACACACTGACGCTAAGCCAGCAGTTTCCTTTTCGTGCAGTGAAAATGTGTTCCAGGTTCACACAACGGGGCATACTGTGTACCGCACATCAACTCTCCCCACACAGCCTTTTCCAAAAGCAGCCCGCTGTCCTCACTAAAGTCCGACTGCGGGACGCGTTTCCGGGTGAACTGCAACGCGGGACCAAACATCTTAAGATTCGGTCGCGTTAGAAACGCCGGCGTGGAGAAAAATTGAACGAGGGGGAACGGTGGAACGTGTTGACAAGCTACGAGGATCTCCTCCTCTCCTCTCTTTTCCGGAGCTTTCCGGTGAGCGTCGTGCCACACAAGCAACACCGACATGACGGACAGCTCTGCAGAGCGTGCCTTACCTGAGAGCCCCGCGGGAGGTGAGCAGTCCGACCCCCCAGTTTCAGTGGAAGAAGGCACAGAGTCCGGGGAATCTGGGGAGAGGAGAGGAGAAGGTTTAAGCAGGTTGTAAGGCCGCAGATCCTACAATACAATCCACACATTTTTAATGACCCTTTCAGTCCTTACAAAACCGCACCGACTTGGGTTAACAAACATGAAATAAAAACCCTTTATTTTGTCCTTAATCTGTTGAGGGACATGACTGGTGCTTAGTGAGAAGCATAGAACATTCTGGAAAAGTCCAGGTTCAGAGTATTGTGCTGAAAGAGCTGGGAAAGAAATGAGGTATGGAGACCGCCGTCTCCAGGGGAAGGGCGTACCACGATAATTTACCCTGGCACACTCCCCCCAACAAAACCGCATCACTGCGTAAGAAAAGATTGACCAACATTCACAACGTTTTCTCATTTCCCCCGGGGCAACGCAGAAGTTGGGAGAGGGGAGAGCTGCCCAGTTCGCCAACCCCCTTCCCCCGTCGACCAGCAACACCCTCCTCAAACTGAGGCATGAACGGAGACGACGCGTTGATACTCAAACCAAAACAACAAAAAAATTATTCCCTGACTGCAGAAACACTGGGACCCGTTTTTTTCTCCCAAGTCAGAATAAACAAATATCTTCAAGGGGGAAAGGGTGAAAACACAACCAATGGCGCTTATCAGCCCAGCGCGCCGACGGCTATAGGAATATACTACCCAGCAGGATACACTTAATCAAAGCAAAGACAATGAGAGACAGGAACACGGTCCCAGGCTTGAGAACTGTATACAGTAAATTTTCTTAACGGCATGCCAGCGGACAGAGGAAACTCTTAGCCTGCCAGTCCCTCCCTTCTCTCAGAGCGTTTAACCCCCCCCGGCCGCGCCGCGCCGCTCGCACTGTTGCCGGGGAACAACTGTCGCCACCATTTTCTCCCTCCCCGGGCGCACAAGCAGGGGGACTTGACAGATCATTAACCGGTTATGTGGCACGAAGAAAACGGCGTTTTTGCAGTAGAGCGTCGTGTCCAAAAACCATTATTTTTGACAGATAGTTTTCTGGAAAGTTGTTCAGAGTAATGAAACAGGCCTGAAACTTCTCCTGTTTTACCCATTAATGACTCATCCTCAGTTTTGAACGGACTTCTGAAGTTTCTCGTCGGATCCAACGTGTTTCAAATAGATGTTCATTTTTTTGGGGGGGGGCCTCACGGGCCATTTCACCGACCAGGCAGCGCCTCCCCACCCCGGGACACTCCCCCAGAAGTTCTCCCGGGCCGGACACAAGCTGAAATCACGGACCAGCTCTGCCACAGCCGCCACGCTGCGGTCACCTTTCATTAAACGCACGGTCGAGCTTGCGTCCCTTTCATTGGCTTCCATAAAGCAGTGCTGGTTTTCCGCGCATGGCTCAGCGACCACAGGAACTGAGGCACACTCTGAGATGGGTTAGCCAGTGGAAGCCGGGCAGCAGATTCAGACCTTTCACCATTCATTTTGCAGAGAGCTGAAACAAAATCACGCTCTGTGATGGCCGTGCGCACTGCCCACTCATAAAGTGTCTCGCTCTCTAACTCTGTCCATATCGTTTCTTACTTCTTTAAGCTCTTAACTGACGTTACCTTGCAGTAATAACCGAGAGAAAGATCTCACGTTTCCCAGGAAGTGCATCAAAATAACAAGCATTTTATCTCTATTTTATCCGTTAGAGACCCTTCCACACCATTTCCTGACATAAACTGACAAACACCTGTCCAAGACCTTTTTATAAACAATGTTATAACCGGCGGGTGGATATCCGCCTCGACTTCTTCACCAGACATGTTAAACACCCTCGATCACAAACCCCTCAAAAGTCAGCCTCAGCGTGTTAAGACTGAGAAATCATTTTAAGATATTCCTTTTCGGGTTTACAGGAATTTGTTTTGTTTTTTAAATCAGGTGCTCAACCATTAATGCCCTCCACAGTCTGTTCAATATCCCCCGCTCAATGTAAACCAGTATTTTACCATTAACTTACTGTTAGCTACGAAAGGTTACGCCGAACTTGTGTGAAACCCAAAATGAACTATGCTTCAGAAGCACATCCAGAATTAAGTGAAAAAGTAACACTAGATGTGCGGCAAAAGTCCCAATATCGCCCCTGTACGTTCACGTCACGTCTGTCGTAGCATGTGTGGCCAAAATAACCCCCCTGGTGCCCTGCTTTCTGTCCGTGTTCCACTGTCCTCACAACCTCCCTCTCGCTAGCAGAAACACTCTAAAAACCACACACAGATGTTGGCTTCCTTTCAGAAAGACGGAGATGAAACGTCGCAGAGAGCCTGAAATTTGCTGCCGCCTTCATCAGGATTCTACACGTGAAGAATCTTAAATCTGGCACATTAATCCACATCAGTAACCGGTCGAGCCAATCAGAAAAACCTCGGGAAGTGCAGCAAACAGTTAATGGAGACCAACAATCCAAGGATGTCTTCCTAGAGAGCTACATTGTCCTCATTCATATATTCAGTGCTATGAGTAAGGGCTACAACAAATGAAGGCCGGACTCATACAAACAAATTATAAAGCAATTCATATATGCCAGAGACATACAGAAGCCTTCCAACCACAGGAAAATCTTTCATTTCGGCAAAAAACTAATGTTGCAGGAAGCTAGCTAGGTGCTGGATAGTTTTAATAATCTTTTGTAGTTCAGAGACATACAATACAGACATCTGACTAAACATTATTCAAAGCATTCCTGAACTGTATTTTATTTGGAACCGTCAATTGTATTTCTACCCAATTTTTTCATTTGCAAATGCATCTCAGCTCGTCGCCACGACACCACCAAACATGGGGAGGGTCCTATCTGACGCCCGTCTATTTTCCACACTGCAGGCCACACACACACACACACACACACACACACACCGCCCACTCGAGAGGTTCGGTGCCCATTGAAGGAGAGGCGTGTCTCTCTTGACGTTAAAGCCAGCCGGCAGGAGATGTTTGGGCCCAGAGAAGTCCTGCTGGTTTTCACCCCGGCCCGGCCCGGCCCGGCCCGGCCCGGCACTCTGCCAATTCTGCGTCGCCCCTTTGCTCATCTCGTCACAATCAGCCAATGAAATGTGCTGGATTCAAACTCCAGCTCATAGGGCTTAGTCGGCACTCAGGTGGGCACCTTTAGCGGCTGAGCCACTGTAAGAACAGGACGCTGTTCTTACATTTTAAAATAGCTAGTAGAATAGTAAATTCTAGATTGATTTCAATATATACACAGCACCGGACACGCGCATGCGCGCTCCCCAAGTCCCCCCCCCGCCATCTAAAGATTAATTCAACAGATAAAACTGGGCTCCGAAAGGCTTTCTACCTCTCCTCTATGTAATCCACATTTCCGATTTCCACCTAACCCACTCCCTCACTTCCCTCCCGTAGGCCCCCCGGGCTCTATCCGCCTCAGTGCCAACACTGTTTATTCACCCTGCCAGGTCACCCGTCAGCCAGAAGTTTGTACAGACAACCACTACAGAGCTGGTGCCAGCCAGGAATGGGCTTTGGCCTTGGCTGGTATCCATTCTATTACAGGGCCCTGGCAGGCCACAAGGCATTCGGAATCCCATAAATCAAAACATCTGATGGAGGATCACAATTTGAAATAAAAATTTCAAAAACGGCTAAGAAAATCTGTTCTGAATCACTGCAGGGCAACACATATGACTGTGACTACTGTCCTGTCACTTAAAGGTTCAGGAGTGAAGTTTGAAATGGGGGTTCAATCATATTTAATTGGTGTTACAAGTCAACAATCAATTGTTACGAATGTAAATTTTGGATAACCAATTTTTTTTTTACTGAACTAATAAAACCAAATTAAATTGTGATGATTTTTATTTTAGTTTAATTTCATTATAATCTAAGAACGAAACGGACAGAATACCAATGAGCTCCAGAAACATATTTAAACATTAGAGAACACATTAAACATGAAGCGTATAACCTACCTGTCGGTTTAAGAAAGTCCACTGGGTATCGGGAATAAGGAGGTGGGGGAGACTCTGAAATGAAAATCGACAGAAACAGGGGACAGCACTATGAGAAAGGGGTAGATAGAAACTATGATAACAGTTGGCATTCTTTTAGAAAATTGTTTGTCTTAGCTGCGAGGGTTGGAGGCAGGGCAGCCAGGCGGCGACTGCCTTGATATTTAGCAGTCAGATAAACAAGGAGGGCGCCTGGCGCCAGTCTCTCGGCTATCTGAGTCTGGCTGTGCGATATGGGCCTCTTTTGGCTCAATACAAGACGTTCCAGTTGCTGTAAACACACCAACTTGATCCTGACTGTACCTAAACCATCAACCAACCACACGTAGATTAGTTTTAAAATTACTATTATTGCTATTTTATTATTAATATTTGGTTGACAAATATGCATGGTAAAACGGTTGCTAATGTGATGCGCTTATTTATTTCTTTTAAGTTTAGATAACGGGCCTTGTGTTCTTGTATTCCTGTTTTTTCATTGCGTGAGTAGGCTTCATATAGGAGCGCAGACATCAAAGCACAGCAGGCAGTCGCTATTACTATAATTTAAATTCAACACAGGTCTTTGTTCCGACGGTCACCACAACAAAATGAATCAAATCGCCAAAACGTAGTTAATTATACAGAATTCGATAGATTAAGTACGACGGTTGCCGCAAACCTTGAACATTCTGTACCAAAAATGCACTTTTTGAGTTGTGTAACAGCTACTAAATGTTAGTACAAAGTAACGGCAGATTAAAGCAGCTAATGTCAATTTGTTAAAAGTTGTGGTTGTAAACGGGATAAACGTTTACTTTGTCCGTGCACAGATTAGGAAATATATTTTCAACGTCTGTAGCTCGTTATTAGTTTCATCATACGCACGCCAGGTCGGCCAGGGTATATTCTCTTTGATATATTTTTGTAACACAGCCGATGAGGCAGACAAGACTGACAATTTGAGGTTTACACTTCGCGTTAGCAAACTCCAATGCAAAGGTTTTGCACTGAACGGTTAAATTAGTAACATGTTACAAGGGATCATTCAAACAGTGAATGTGATCATTGATGTTTTTTAGTTAAAACAACTTACCTAGTTCACAAAGCCTACTCATGTGGTGCGGATTGCAGCAAACAAGTTCTGGGTTAATTTTCCCATAGGATTCACAGCAAGATAACCTCTTTAACTCCGAGGAATGCCTGAGATCCGGCCACCTGAACACTTTGTAGAGCAGCAAAGGGAGGGAGTAAGAATGCTGACCCAATTTTGAGTCCACTTTGCTCGGCAGGAGAAGACAGGGGCTCCTGGCACCCCCCTTCGATTCCACCGCCTGCAAAAGCGCTTCTAATTGTTTCTCTTTGATTTTTTTCAGTATCGAGTGGGTCAGTGATTTTAATTCAGCCTCAGTTCCGGGGTTAGATTTGGAAACCTTTGTCGATTTCCCCATGCAGCAGCCTCCGGATCCATGCGTTCGTGTATCCGCCTCTCCGTCGCCCTCGACGGGCGCACGGCTCCTCCAGAGTCGCCGGACGAGCCCCGATCGTTTGGTCCTGAACATGCGGGACGAAAAGAGGGTTTCCCGGCTAAAAAACGAGCATGATATCCGCAAATCATGAAGAATCCGGGATCCGAGTCCAGGCAAAGACAAGCAGCCTGAAACAATGTGACGGAAAAACGGGGGATTTGCGCAGCAAAGACAATCTGTAGCATACGCCAGTCTTAATTTTTAACAAAATTTGACAAAATATTTGGATTATTGTTTTATTTTAATTCTCAAAGCTCTTGCTAAAAATTCGCCTTCGCATAAACATTATATTTTGTGGTAGTAGAAAAAATAATTATATAAAAATCTAGATAAATGTAGTTATATTTTAAAGGATAATTTAGCCCGAAGAGGAACATTAAATGTGTACGCGTAAATGCATTTAACTACAACAGCAGTTTACAGAATCTAGAGCGCATTGGCTCTACACTAGTAATTATATTTTTAGCAAACTATACTAAATGTTACATTCATGTTCCATCAGAATGGTTCGAAAAATGATAAAAGTGGACCACGGAGACGAGTCTACGTTGGAAAGAAATTGGAAAATTGTACATTAAAATATATCCATTCAATTCAAAGCTCGTTCTGGTTTTCTTTTTAAAAAATTAAACCCACAAAATCCTTGGTCCGGTAGCAAACATTACAACGCTTGTTGTCTGTCTTCCTTTCAATATTAGCGATATCCGTCTGTCAGTACTGAGATCCTCGACATACATTTGAATGGAATATTTTAAGGAAACCAAAATGTTCTTGCCAAACAGATCCCAAAACGCGAAATCCAAGACCGACCTGATTGAAGTACTATGCAAAATGTTCAATCTGCTCAAACTGAGTACTTGCTTTACCAATAGAATACTACGAAACACTTCGATTTTCTTTCTTTACGAGCGCTGCATCTTTTATACAAATATATTATTTTTCAGGTTATCCGACCTCTTCCAGCTAAAGTTTCCGTGTCTGGAAAAAACAGCAAGTTCTATGTCTACAAAGAAGTGATGCGATCTTCAGAAGAGGTCTGAGTGTGACGTGAATTGCCCAAGTGCCCTTTCCTTCTTACGCTTGCTTTCTCTCTCTCTCTGTCTGTCTTTGCTCTTAGCAGTGGCTCCAATGCGCATTGGCGCGCCCCGTCACGTGGGTGTCTAGACACCCTGTCGCTTAAAAAAAGTGATTGTGTTGCGCAAACAAGAGATCAAGTAGCTTGCAGCTACGTAGATCGTTTTAGGAAAGAAAAAAATGTATTATCGCAGATGTAAAGTATATATCTAACGGCAACGAAATTGGCATGGAAAATGAAAACGTCATTCCCATGCAAATTTTTTCAACAGTCGTTTTTATTTAACAGAAAGAGTGGCTGAGAAATAGCCTAAACTTTTTTTGGGAGGAGGGGCGCTAATAAAGCTAATAAAGTTTATGAAGTCAATTTAAAAGCATCAGAAGTTCACACTTTTTACGCCGCTATGTATCTAAACTTGCAAAATTCGAAAGTTGATTTTAATGTTGATATGAATTGCGTATTTTACGTATTACGAACATGCTGTGTTTTCCATTTTAATGTGCGACCAAAAATCAGTGTCAATATTTCGTTATATAGCGGATTGCAAAATTGTATAAAATATCTTACATATATACACAGTGTTGACTGTGTTCGTTGTCTATTGAGTATCGGGTGGTATTTACGTTTTTCTGTCATTTAGACTGCATTGTAATGCAATGTATCATATTGGCATAATTATCCGTAATAAAAATAATACGTTTATTTTTATGTAGACTGTTGCTGCTGCCTCCCACTGGTTGTAAGCCGTGCTAAATTGTTCCTGTTTTTATACTAAAATAAGGATTTCTGTAGTTAAGGTTTCAGCTATATGTAAACATTTGACCTGTAATTGACCGTTTTCTATCGACTATATTTACTTTCTGTATATTTGTTAATGTGAATTTTGCTCTTGCTTGATTTTATATTTTATTTTAGAAAGGGGAATTTGCATTAGTTTTATACTCTCCATGAATGATTTCTGTGTTTGAATAAGGAGGAAAGTGAATTATGGGGTGCAGGGCAGCCGGGGTGCTGTGACAGAGACTTCCGGAGCCAGTCTCCATTAACCTAATTGTCTCATTGACAGCACAAGAACAGAGGCAATAGACTAGGGGAAAAAATCCTTGGCCTCTAGCGAGCATGCTTACAATAACAGATTGAGCTCTCTTTTTTTACCGTACACACCAAGAACGCAGAGCATCGTAATATTTAAAGTCGCATCGAGAAAAAGCACTGCTTCGTGGCTAACCTCAATATAGCTATATTCAACATAAAATTCTTGCTTAACCAACACTTCTCGTATGTCTTGACTTTTTTCGTCCTTGTTACAACGATGATCTCATTATTGTAACGTTGACTGGCAATAAACTGTCAAGACCAGAAGTTTATCAAAATCCAATTTGTAAGTAGGTAGATGCAGATACTAGGCTCAAAATATAATAATAAAAAAATACAATAGAAATAAAAATAATAAAAGACGCGCAGGTGAATTTTCATTCATTTTGTAATATTTAAAATAGCTGTTTAAGACCAACGGCAGCAAGATCTGCCCCTTTAAGCGGAGAGACAGATATTTCGTGTGTGTGTGAATAATGCCTCTGTTGCCTAATTGTGTCCTAGACAGTGGGCGAGGCGCAGTATGTTAATATGGGTGCCAGTCAGTGTCGCTGCAGGGCAGTTGGATGGACGATAATGATGATGTGTGTTCGGGAGGCGCCGCCAGTCAATGGCTCCGTCCTATTGTTCCCTGATTCTCCACTGGCGCCGCACAAGAGCTGTGCTCAACAAGCAACTGCCAGCATTTAAGGTGGTCTGGAGATAATCAAACCGTCAGCAAACAGAAACAAGTTTATCCAGCAATTTCAACTGGAAGCCTCTTTTCAGTCGTAGATCGGAAGCCTGAAACATCGCGTTGTTATATTGCGTGGAATTTCAAATTTACTAAGCAGAATGTATTCTCTTTCATTTCTTTTTATCGAGAATTCACCAGTGAGTGATTCAGAGTAATATAAATCATATAAATTAAGATGTCTGGTATAACTCGTCGGAATTTGACATATGCAGATTAAAATAAATATTTTGTGAAATTTAATTTAGTTACATATACAACCACAACACGCTATATTTTTAGTGAATTTTTCATTCAATCTGTTTCTTCCAAATAAGAAAGTATTAAAATCTATGTTAGACACTTGCTTTGTCATTTTCTTTGACAGCTTACTGAAATTCTAGGAATCATGCGTCGTACTTCTAGTTTAGTTCCAACCGCTCAAAAATTACTAACAGCCACAAGCACAAAGGTTGCATATCATTCTAAACTACCCTATTTCATAATTTCTTAAGTTTAGTCTATTCTATTTTTTTGTATTGATCCTGTAATGATTTTCCAATGGTCACAGGTTTCACCCTGCGTGAATACTTCTGCTGTAATTGTATTTCATGCATGAAACACTTAGCAGAGTGTCAGCCTGAATGTGCAATGGGGCTTAAATCGTGTACTCTGGGTCGGACCAGACATACAAGAGCCCATTCGATTTTTGACAGCTGCAGCCTTGGGACATCGGCCCCTTCATTCCTCGGTCAAATTAAAGTCCAAGATCTATGATTTTATGATTGTTATCTTATGTAATCATGTTACCAGGTAAACACTTGTGCCACCCTTTGACAGCCTCGCTTCTTAGACATTTTACAATTTAAAACAAACATTTATACAATTTATATAAATGTGCTTTGTGTGCACAGGTCCATCTGAGCTGAAATTCATGTTTATGAACAAAATGCAGGAATTGCTAGTATTTTTTTGTGTGCATGGTAATTGCAGGGTTCGTAAATTGACAGTAATATAAAAGAATAATTTAACAGGGTGTCATGAATGTTATTGTAATGAGTAATAGAACAAATAAAATAAAGTTATATTAAAACTACTTGACAAATTATGTCCCCACTTTTTATATTTAATTTTGCCCAAAAAATTGATAATGTTTTAATTCTTGTTTTTTGGTTAAACTGGCCTTTAGATACTTATCATTGCATCGTGCATTTTTGTTGAATTGTTGCAAATTTCATAATTAATTGAGAAATCTCTTAGAAATTATTATTTAGAAGGTAAGATACATGCAAGTTATTGGATCTAGTATGACTCTACATACACATGGAGGTTTCATAGGCCAACATAGGTCTCACATAGGCTACACTTATTTTGAGATGCTTTGCAGACCTTAAGTACAACTCACAAGCCATTTGATGTGCTTAGGGAGGTCGGGAGGTCATGAAAGTAGTAGCAGACGCCACTAAAACAACTGGACAAATAGACAAGCTTTGCTCATGAGGACGTGGCTAATGCTTAGAGGCAGCAGAAGAGATAACCATCATTCAAGGAATTTTTGTTTTTTTGCATGAGGTCATGCTGCTTTTGCCTTCCAGCCAGTAGATTGTGGGCTAGGTAGCAGGTGACCCGTGAGTGTCCCTGAAAAACATGAAAGAAGTTTACCAAATCAACAGGTTATAGGAATGAGAGGTAAAGAGTAAATTTGAGATTTCTTAAATACAATTTGAGACTTAAATTTACTTGTTTAATTTAGGATATCTCAGAATTACTTCCTGTGAAAAGGCTGTATGTTTTGAATGGACTTCCTGTGCAATTCAAGATATCTCAATTTAAACAGAAAGTCAATTTGAGATATCTTAAATGTAATTAAAGATATATCAAATGTAATTAAAGATTAGACAGCAAATTAGACAGGTAGGCAATTTTAGATATCTTGAATTTAATTTGAGATATTTTGAAACTCATTTAGTTTGAGATATCTTCGAGATATATCAAAATGACAATTAGGCTTTCCATTGTGTTACAGAGTGTATGTCATTCTCAAGCTGGACTAGAAACGGGCTGAAATGGGTTAAAAATGTTGCTGGATATCTTGGTATGAGTGCCTTTCCACTGAGAAAAATCTCTGCAACCCATATACTATGCCCAGGGTAAATTGAGTATTGTAACAGCTGGGGAGACCACTAAAGTATAAATAAAGTTCCTTACATTTATACTGTATGCTACGCGTATATTAAAGAAGCATTTTCTTGAGTCGACACATTTTGATAAGTATGAATTAATGCCGCTTTTAATGGTTCAGGAAACAAAGCATTATGAATTCCAGTGTCAGCCATGACCCTCAGGCCCAGCCACAAATGTCTCTTCTACTTTGTTTAACACAATGTAGTGTGCTTTGTTATACTCTCAACCTGGGTTCCTCTTCTCCATCGCCTCTCTGTTC
>JAOVYW010000093.1:6224913-6234975 GCA_025775045.1 Hiodon tergisus | reverse complement strand
TCTACAGCTAACGTAATTTTCAAGGCTTTAAGATAAATAAATGATATTTTTTGGCCTGTTATGAAAGCACCAATACCCATTTCCCAAGCTTTCATTTCCCAAACTAAAAATACATATACAAAAAAATATAAACAAGATGATGAACAGGTCTAATAAAATAAAAGGGTCGAGGGGCTTTCCAGAAAAACATAAAACTTTCTTTCTCCTTAAGTTCCTGGTTTTAAAAAACCCCAAAACATTTCCGGTGTGCCACAGTGTGACAGTGAAATGGGCCAAACAGTCCCGGAGATCTTATCGGGAATAGACTCTCTGGAGTCGGCAGGGCCAGATGAGACAATACTCGGCACTGTATGCAAAACAGACGTACGCGATACGGCCACCCGCGTCGCCACGGCAGACAGACGGGAAACTCCACACTGTGTCTCCTCTGCGCCGCCGCTCCCCGAATGGTCAGTCCCACTGTCATTCACACAATCCCGGTCTCTTACAGGGCTGTACAGCCGCATAATTGGGGGATGGAGAATTTACCACACGGGACAGAGAAAAAGAGGGGGGCTGGTATCCATCCGTCATTATGAGTAGCAGTCATTCCTTAACTCCTCCCACATACAAAGAGTGTAAGGAGTGTTGGTAATTGAAACAGCATGTAAGGGTTAGGTACGTTTAGCGGTTCTTTGTTCTCTACCCTGTTCTCGAACCTTGCCCTTTTGGCAAAAACGGTAAAAGATCCCTTTCATTACCCATGTTTCTCATGGCACAACTGAAAAGCGCTTTCACCAGGGAGGCTGAATACCCTATAGCCGAACACTGTAACATCGTTCAGAGTTGGTCCGGGGAAATAAAACCATTGGTTATCACCAGCGGTAAACCACAGGCTGTAAAAGAAGCCAGAAGGTTAAGATATGGGCCACTATGGCACAGAGGGTCTGTGGAACACACCATGACAAACTGTGGCATAAGAGCGTGGGTAAATTCACCTGTACGTAGAGAAGAGAAAGCGGCCCACCATTTCTCCCACACTTACACTGTATCCCTGACCTGTCTCAAGAGTCTGTTCACCAAAGTTCTGAAAAGGGAATTTACGGGTCCATCTTCTGAATATTTCATAATGGTTCTCCGTTGCCCACACATGGGTGAGTGCTTCAGTAGCGCATTAGGCAATGCGGCGCAGGTAAGACCAGCAGCAGCTGAGAATATTTAGTAACCGAACATCTCGCAGGGCCTTCCACTAATCACCATCTTAAATTTAAACTCATCTGTAGCACGGGCAACCCCGGGCAGACTGCATTCCAGACATACAATGCTCCAATCCCACTGACCCGCTACGCAGAATTACCTATCGCTTTTGATTTATAGGCAGGCTAACGTCAGCAGGGTCTCGCTCAGGACACGAGCAGCCGGAGGAGCGGAGAGGAAACCTGGCTGACTGAGAAACTCGAGAGTCGAGGCGGCTTACCGCGCTAATAAAATAAGCCCACTGGTGATCTGACAGCTGAGCTATGTGCACCAGGCACCAAGTTCAAGGAATTTCAATACTGGGTTTCCATGGGCACCTTTTCAAACTTGGTGCCGATCTGTCACTTGCCCCTGACCACCCCCATCCCCCCCACAGCAAGAATTTTACGTGGGTGGGAGTCTGTCGCCATCATTATTAACAATCTTTTAAAGGCGAAAGACAATTGCTGCATTCAATCTTGAACGGTTTCGAAACACACGAGCTGCCCGCGAAGACCAGCAATATCAAATTCACTTTGTGTAGGGGATACCGGAGCTGACATTTCCACACAGCTCAGATACAGTATCATCGCAGAATTGCTTCAGAATATATAGCTGCCAGACACCCGTTGAGGGGAACTAGCCACTTTCGTCCATGCATTTGGCAGCCGTTTAATAGCATTGGCTTTTAGTGGGGGGGTTAAGATGACTCGGATCCATAGGACAGCACATTTATCAACTGGTTCTGTAGAGGAGCAGCCTTTCCGTTCCTCCTGTAGAGGAGGCTCCCGTTCCTCTGCGAAGTAGGTGCTAATAATGCGCGCTTCCTACAGACGACCCTGACTGCAGGCCGCGGTCGTCTTCCGGCGACCCAGGCGTTAGCCGGCAGACAGGGGCTGATCAGCGGGTGGGGCACAGCAGCGGCGGCGCTCCCGGGTGCGAGGTGATAATTAGTCTGGCCGCCGGGGAGCAGAGAGAGAGCAGAGAGGCTCACTCGGCAGCGCCGCGGCGTAATGAGATTAGCCTAAAAAAACACCGCGCACCGGGGGACCCAGGTCAAATGCAAATGTGCAAGCTAGACGTCTGCTAGGCTGATTAAATGAACGGCGCTGCCGTCTCCCCGGTGCGAGATGCAGATTTTCTCTCTCACTCCCTGTTGAAGTGCCTGCACTGGCTCCCCCCCCCCCCCTTTATAAATACATTCTCCGCTCTGTAATTCTATTTACTGGCTAATCCAGATAGGCCCACTTGTCCTTTGCCTAGGAGCCCTGTAATGAGTGTCTATTCAGCATAATACAGCTAGGACAGCCCGGAAGGGAAGCCATCGTCAATATATCATAATATAATTAGAGTTGCAGCCTCTAAGACAGGCTGGCTCTGACAAAGAGGGGGAGGCCTGACTACACTGCAAGTAATGCTGGGTAAATCAATCGCTGGATAGTGACACAGACGGCCTAGTGCTTTAACCTCCTTCAATCCTGTCACCTTCCAGCGACTCGCCTCTTTCCCACACACAGGGGTTGAGCGGCGATTGAAGGAGAGGCACATCACTCTCAACGGTACTGCAAATAGGAGACGCTCATTAGCGACGAGCTGGGAAGAACCCCGCCGATTCCCGCCCACCAAATGTGTTAACGGCTTTAGAACGTTTCTTCTCAAAGCGGTCACATATATACACATTTATGAGAGGGTTGTTGATATATAGTTAATACAATTCTAATATGTGAGCAAATTAAAAAAAACCAAAAAAGAATGGGAAAAATGTGCATGTTAATGTTAAAAGTTCAATATTTTTTCTGAGTTGATGCATTAAATGTTTATAATCCCCATCCCTACATATTGCTGACAAGGTTTCCTCCTTTCCGCAGCAAAGGTACCGTGTTAAAGTCCCAACCAAGCAGAATGACGCCTGAACCACACCAGCTGTCTGCAATGCGGACGAGGAGGTGGAACCCCAACCCAAACCGCACCGTTCGGCAGTGTGGACGGGACGGAGTCGGTCCTCAGGGAGGAGAGAGGAACATGGGTCAGACGTAGCTGCTTCTACAGAGACCCGAGATCCGAACGGCTCATTTTCTCCACACTCATTGTGCTTTGTCGACTTGACAATCGCGCCACTTCGGCCCGTTCCCACAGTGTTCTTCCCAAGCTTTTCCAAATTAACAAGAATTAAAAGAACATGCTAAAACATGACCCTTGTTATTCTGAAAAGGTTTCATCAGACTTCCTGGCAATAAAAATGACTTATTTGGTCAACAATTAAGAAGAGGCCATAACAGGTAAATAACCTTCTCACTAAAAATAAAAAAAATAAAAAATAAAAACATTTTTTAGGCAGACCCATGGTTCAGTCATCTGCAAGAGAGCGCAAGATAAATAAACAAACATAGATCCAAGCTGAAGCTCAATTAGAGTTTGAGTCACATAATTACAAGAGAGTTGATATGCCTGTGGACATGGAGAAGGGTGTGGTCAGGTGGGACCAGTTAATTTTCGGAAAAAAGAACTTTCGTCAACAGAAGGTGCAAATTGTTCTGGGAGTATTCCTTCTCTCTCAAGGCTCATGGAACTGATGGGAAAGTGATCACCTGGTGTAATTTGAATGAATCCGATATATTTTCTTTCAAATTATTATTATTAATTTTTAATACTTTGTTTCCCCATAATAGGATCCACTTCTCATAAAGGTGACACCGTATGATACGAACTCCGGCCCAGTTCGAGAGTCAGAGTCTTGGGTAAACACGTTTCAAGACGATTGCCCGAAAAAGTGAAAAATAAATTTTAAAAAAACCACCAGAAAAAATTCCATGCATTAATCATTCTTCAGAGGAAATTCTATAACCAGGGTTCGAGTCGTTGGAGATGGCCCGGCTTGGTGCTAGCCTGACGGTTGTCTTAGATACAGCTCACCTGCCATCGGCTCCTACCTGCTGACTCACACAAGAACAAAAGGCCCTATTACTTCAGTGACCTGCTCTAGATCAGAAGGTTTGCCTCTCTGTGCAGCCTCTAGTGCTTTGTTGAAGTACCGGGGGAGGGCAACAATATGGAAAGAGTGCGTTCCTAGACAGTATTCTTTACATAGAGACGGAAGGAAGGAGGAAGCTATTTGGTGTTAAATAAAAGGCTTGCAAGGTATTACGATATTGCGAAGTGACAAAGCCAGGTTGACGGGAAAGCGCTTGCTATTTTGCGCCACACCTAGGCACCTTATGGAAAGAGCGCAGTTACGCCTCGTACGAGAGGCACCAGGTTTAATAGCTCGGCGTCAGAGCCCCCGCCACCATTGCTGGGTATTAATTACAGCGGTAAACACAGCGTTTGGGGATTGCGCGAAAAGGCCAGAGCGCAGCGAGGCAGTCTTAATTGCTGCCTGGCGTCCCCGGCGCGTCTCAGACAGCTTCCACCAAGTGGGAGTCCGGCTGCCGCCACCCGATGAGGGGGCCTCACACTGAGACTTGCCCTGACTCACGCCCGTGGCTCCCGTTCAACCTTAAATTCATTACATTAACGTCCTACGCCATAAACCAATCGGCACAGAAAACAGACACGCTGGAGGAACAATGGCTGCGGAAAACGCTGACGTTTCAAGCTCGCTTTTGAGCGCAAAAAACCCCCCGAAAACGCTGCCCGCATCCATTTCAGTACGCATCTTCTTAAAACCAATTGTTACTTCTCGTTCAGTTATGTACATCAGTTATGTGTGTTGCAAACCTACACACACTTTTAAATATGATGAAGTTTAAATCCTCAAGACCGAGCCGAGGAAACTCAAACTACAAACACTTACAGAGGCACTACCCTGAAATACAACAGGGATGTCTTTTGTTTGTTCCGACGGACAAGAGTGAACCGTGCATTGAAAAAAAACTAAAACTGGACCTAAACAAGGAGCATCAGATAAATAAATAAAAACTTTTAAAATGCTCCCTCTACATTCACAAGGTCAAGGGGGCAGGCCTCCATTCCTCAGACCTGACAAACAGTTAACCAAGCTTAGAACGAATCTGGGCTTTGGTGTAGGGAATTGAGCCTCTCGTCGCCATCCGCATCTCTGCCGCGGGGTGTGTAGCCCGGTGCTGGTGATGTGAGAAAGCTGCCTGTTGCCTCCCTTGTCAGTTACTCCAGGGGCTTCCTTCCATCCCAGCGCTGATGCTTATCTCAGCCACAACTAAACAAACACTTTGCAACGTTTCGTTTTAATACCCCCCCTTTCCTAAAAGGCCAATTACATGTTCCAGACAATCCCGCATTAAACAAACATTAGCCCCTCTTTTCTGTTCAACTCTGCCAAACTGCATGGTTTCCAGATGCCACTCTCACAGTGTTTTTGGCCATCCCTAAAAAAGACGTTGAAAGCGGCGACAGCTGGTTTCTATTTGACTTTTAAATCACCTCTTGACTTTAACAGGGAGGAAACGCGTGGGATGGCAAGACAAAGGGGGGCGGGGTAGGGGGTAGGGGGCAGGGGGGTGGTATCTGGGAGAAATCTAAGCCACTCACAGTCTCAAAGGTGATGTTATTCTGCGTATTTTCATTGGTAAACAACCTGCAGTATTGTTGTTCGGCCCAAGGTAACCTTTGCCAGCGTCTGTATTGGCTGCAACTTCCTGACGTACCATTGACAGAGATCCAGTACAGATACACACTGCTGGAGACTGGAGAAAATAACCTGTCTGGAGATCAACAAAGAGCTGACCGATACCAGACACACAATGGGCCCCACTGGGTTTCTTATAGAGGCGGCCCGCACACACTGACGCGGATATTTCTCAGTAGGTGTGCCATGGCCCAGCCCTAGAGAGAGATAAACCATTTAAGAAATATTTCCAAAACATGATCTGGCCTCTCGTCATAGTTTGGACTGATAATTAAGGCATTGTTGCAAAGATGAGATAAGGCGAGGTCTACAGAGGGCAAACACAGTCGCTGGAGCCTTATCAAGACTGGTCTGTGATTGTTGATTAAGGAGTGAAACATGTCCATCCACAAAAAGAGCTCAGCTCTAAAAACCTCATTGCCTCCATCCAGCAACTGGTACAGGTAAGACTAGGGGCAATAACTTCTAATGTAGAGATAAAATATACACTACATGGCCAAAAGTATGCCATAACCCCTGCATGGCTCGAGAGAACACACTGCAGTTCAACGGCTGGATCTGAGTTTGGCAAATGCCAGGAGAACGCATACTGTCAACAGTAAAGTTTGGAGGAGGACGAATAATGGTCTGGGGCTGTTTTTCGTGGTTCGGGCTAGGCCCCTAGGTTATAGTGATAGGAAATCTTAACAATACAGTATAAAATGACATTCTAGACAATTCTATGCTTAATTTGTGGCAAATTTTTACACCGCCACCCTTGTGTCAGTCTAGGCGGTACGGACTACGGAGCAGTGGCAAGGGATGCCATATGTTCTCAGGGGAATGGAGGTGTGCCTATTAAAAATTAGAAGAGGCATGGGTCCATTCCACCCAGTGCCAAACTAGGAGGGAGCAGGAATCGAGGACTTCCTTCAGGCTTTCTGCACCTCTGAAGTAACATCAGGTCTTAATCTCTCCTTCGACTCCAAGATCCAAGAGAAATGGAGTAAGGAAGGTGTACAGGTAAAGGTTAGTAGAGTATTATTGCCATGGAAACCACCCTATAATAACTAAGATTAAGACTGAAGGGTCCCATTGAGGGGCCCATAGAGGTCTCAATACTGGTATGTGCCAGCTAGCCGTAATCTCTTCAGCACATCCTTCCCTTGTTTCTCCCATGTGCGGGAAGGGGGGGGTGCTGCGTCAACGGATATCAATCAGGGTCCTGAATGGCAAAGTGCTTCCTCTTCTACGAGACATCTCCTTCCTCCTGGACCTTTGCTTATCACAACATCCCAAAGGCCCTATTTTTGTCACTGTGCCATTAACATTTTTAAAACATACTTTGAACATTTTCTGTGGTCAAAGCAGAAAAAAGAAGCAGCTTCACTGTTTCTAAGAAAAAGGTTATGTAAGGTTATGGGCAAAACTAAGACTTTATCCAGTTAGGGGAACAACATACTGTAGCCAAAGTAATAACAGAATATACGCTTACCAAGCCTAACTCTAACTGATCCCCATTAAAAAGCAGAAGCAAACACAATCAATGTCACGCAAGGGAGGGGCACAGGCAGACCGGGTGCGCCAGCGTTGCCTGGTTGGGCGGTGGGTGCTTTGGCCATCCCCTACAGCGGGGGGGCCTGACGTCGGGCACCCCCGTCAGGACATCCGGTCGACACTGCGATACTCACATAGTCCGGGAGCGCAGAGTTGTCATCCGACCCCAACGGGCCCCTCAGCGACTGCGTGGCCTGCTCCAAAACCTTGTTGTGCTTCTTGGACAGCAGTGCGAACAGGCTGGGCAACAGTGTCAAAGAGAGGAAGAGAGACGGAAGTGTGGACGAGAATTAGACTCATAATGAAACCCACAGGCTTTTAAATCTGTGATCAAATCAAAAAAAGTAGCGTTTATTCTCTGCCGTTCAGTCTGGCGAGAGTGATCAAACATGCCTGCTATTTCTGCCTTCACTCTCCTTCCCACCTCAATCTACTTTATAACTGTTAGCCACATTTGATAAAAAATGTACAAAATGTGGGCTGATATTGGTTACTTGGTTTCCTTATCACCAAGGTATACAATGGGGGAGGGGGGGAAATCAGGCTTTCTACCACAACTTACAAGGGTGTGTTTCGTATTCCTTATCTGAAAAGTACCACAGTCTCATTAGTGGCAGTGTGCGGAGCTTTCTGTAGGAAACTACAAGACGACATCAAAGAACGCTGGTCGAGTCGCCTCTTCATTTAGTCACTCAAACAACCTCCGATCATATTTATAATATTTACACAAGAAAAAGCCCGGAGATACTTCTCATCCATTGGGCTCGCTACAGTGCATTAAAGACTGAGACGGGTTGCACAGGGAAGAACAATCAGACAGAAACACAGAGACCCAACTATGGAAAGTGGCACGCTCTAGCTATCGGAAGAGTTTCAGCAGAGCAAAAACGAAGACCGCAGTTGGTTTCATGATTAAACGGGATTAATCGATAAATAAGAGCTGCAACTTAGCCTACCTTAATTAGTACAACACGCAATTCTTACAATACGCACGCTGTCCACATTTCAAAGTTCATTAAAAACTAATTTAATTTATCTATATATCACAACCTAAAATTCTATTTACTGCAACACTGGTGACGGAGAACAGAAATTGAAGGAAAATAACAAAAACTGAGTATGTACACAAGCGGTGTAAAAACACAGAAGGCTTCAAGTCCTAATTCTTCTAATATCTGTAAGTTATTAAAACCAATTATAGCACTAGTATAAAACTGATTAGTAATTAAATGCATACTAAATGGCAACTTTATCCAAGAACCAGGTACCCAGCACAAGGAATTTTGCAGAATCATTCATTACGCACAATTTTGAGATGATCAAAACTAAATTAATCATTAAAAGCGTTCTCCTAAAATTAAACAACACATTCAGAAAAATATCAAACACAGATTTACTAAATATATATACTTTTAAAATCTCCATATTACTACTAAAATTTGATTTTTAAAAACCAATGACATGCTTTACAAGATTCCACTGAGAAAAGATTTTTGGAGTTCCAATAGTGATACAACGAAGCCAAAAAATTGCCTAGGAAGTATTGAAAAATATGAACAGGTTTGTGATTAATTTGGGTTTTTAGTCAGAACAGTACAATAGAAATGATAAAGTTTCAGATATGTGTCTGTGAGTGGAGGCATAGAATTTAACAGGGAGATGAAAAATGAAACTATTGCTATTTTGGAAGTTTGTGAGATAGGCTTTCATCTCTATGAATAATAAAGGTACAAAAGGGACACGCACAATCTTTGATCTTTTGGGAGTGCTTTTTTTCTTCTTCTTTTCAGGTACTTCATTTGAAGTTGAACATACATTGAATAGGGAAGGCCCTCTTTTAACTTTTCATAAATGTATAACTAGGACGAAACTTTTGTTCTGATGGTAGCTCTGGATAAACTTAAGAGGCGGTATAGTCTGAGCAGCTGAACCAATATGAAGACGCTAAAACGCTTAAGTCTTAAAGCGCAAGAAGAGGCGATTGTTCTGCAGCGTGAACACTGGTTAACCAACAAGATACAAAGATCATTCCCAAGGGCACCAGGTGTAGGACAATTACGACCACACGTGGTTACCTCAGGATCGCAAACCCGGTTCTCTTTTAGAAAGTTTTCCAGGAATCAAGTCCTGATTTTGACGGAATGCTGAGCGAGAATTCAGCCGCCTCAGCGGCGGTCCCCGTCGTTTGTTGTCAGGAGGTTTCATAGTGCCGAGGACGCTTGAGCAGCGGGCACCAGCTTCCGTTTGTGATGGGCTAACTGGCTCAGACCCACCAACATGAGGACAGGAGGCTGACCGTTCAGCCGCCTCCTCTACATTGCTAACGCTGGTAGCGGACAGAGCCGACACTCTTATGGGCCGTCTCATCCCGTTTCAAGGACGCGACGTTACAGCTAGCATTGACCTCCAGCTCTCCAAAACTGGCTAGAAGGTGCACTCTGCAGGAGAGCGGCGTCTCTGGTTTCTTCATCCTTTTTTTAGCTCTCGTTGGGCGAACCCGCTATGGGTAGGATGATCCATTACCGTTTTCTTGCTTTCCGCTTTAATGGGCGTCTATCTCGTTACCATTTTGGCCCTGCTTCGCTCATCATGGCTCCGGCACGCTGCAGAATTTCATTGGCCTTCACATAAAACCCACCTGCACTCGGAGGACACTTGCCCTATTAGCCCGTTGGCTAATCCCACTGTGAAGGGAGCAGGGATGATAC
>JAOVYW010000093.1:6202126-6215379 GCA_025775045.1 Hiodon tergisus | reverse complement strand
GTGTGTGACTGTGTATCCCTCTGGCCCTGTGTGTGAGGGAGTGTGTGACTGTGTATCCCTCTGGCCCTGTGTGTGAGGGAGTGTGTGACTGTGTATTCCTCCAGCCCTGTCTGTGAGTGAGCGTGATTATTTTAAGTGTTAGACACGCACACACAGCGATTCTTGAATGTAACTAGAATGGCCCTTCTGTGTTTATACTGTATTTATCTTTTAGTTTTGATCCCAAGGTATAATTTTTATTTGTCCTCACACCAAGCACAAATACTACTGAACAATGGGGAAATTGGAAAAACAATATCATTTTCACCATTTAATGCTTACAAGTCAACAGTAGCTCTTCTTTAGCTGTACTAAAGATAACTATTTAATTAGCACAAATTTCAAAAGCAAGCCAAATCCTGCATATTATGACTGCATGTCAAAAACTGTCATTTTAATTCAAATCAAGGCAATTAAAATCCTCTAAGCAATCATCCATTTTGCAACAGTTTTCCATACCGCATTTCCTTAAGAAAAACACCGTTGGCAAAAAAAAAAGCCAAAATTTGTCATGGCATGCAAAGCCGCAACTATATAAAGATCGAGAAAATGTCATGATGTAAAAAAACAGCCCGTTGTGGGGGCCAACGGTATGGTGAAGAGGCAGCACAGTCACAAAAGGCCTGTGTAAGAGTTCTGTATTTATCAGTTCGAATTATGGAATTATATAGAATGTAAAGACACACCTTTAACTCACAAACCTATTCATTTCAAGACTTGTAAACGTACTAATTCAATGATATTAAACCCTAAAAAATTTATTTTCTTACCCAGGCCTTTGTAAGCCCCAGCACACTATCGTAATACAACAAGACCTCCCACTCGTTCACTTATGGCTAAAAGCATGTGCAGTGGAGGGGTAACCGGCACAAAATGAGGACCGTACCATACATGCTGCTTAAAATATCTGGGACATCAAACTACACTAAAATAACTGGGACATGAAACTGCACGAAAATATCTTTAAAAAAAATACTGGAGCATTACTATTGATACATGAACACTTTGTGCCGTGATTCACTTGGTGCCGGTTGATATTTACGTAGGACTTCCGGACTTCCGGACGCGACTGAGCGATAAGTGATTTCAACACTGTACTCTCCATGCTGCATGCAGGCGTGCGGCTGCCGGAGCAGAATGATATCGCAGGCCGTCTGTAAATAAGGCGGATTGGCGGAAGGGTTTGCAGGTTTGGCAGGCAGGGGTTCGCCGCGGCTGAAGTACGCCGTGCCAGGCATGCCGTCACCATCGCTCTTTCACAGTAAAACAAGCCCACGTAACGCAGGGACGTACGCCCACGTAACGCAGGGACGTACGCCCACGTAACGCAGGGACGTACGCCCACGTAACACAGGGACGTACTACTTTTCTGCTGATCGGTATGGCATGGGCTCTCCATACAAAAAAGACCTAGGTGCTGCGGAGCAATTCATCACAGGCACGGTGATGGAAGGGAAAGTCCTTTAAAGCCCTAACCGTCACACACACGGACTTCAACCATCACATCATCACCAGAGCCTCTCCTCCAATCAGTGCTGAACCTCTCGTGTGGGCCGTGTAGCCTGCAGTGAGGAAAAGAGGCGAGTGGCTCGAAGGTGACTAGGATTGGAGGAGACTAGCCGTACTTACTTATCCTACTTGGTTTTAGCAGCCAGATTTTTTAGGGGCGATGATTTGTAGGGTTGTGCATTCCAAATTGAGGAAAAGTTACATAAAATAATTGATATATAATTTATAATTACAAACATAGATAAGAAAAGAAAAACAACTTTGTTGAATTACTGAACTGTTTACCATGTGACATACAAGTTATACAAATAAAGACTATATCACTTGTTTCATCAGTATGGGGTAAACAAAGGGTTAACTTTTAATTAAAGTAAGCTCAAAATAATCTCTACGTCTCTGCCATCTATGAATTCAATTAGAATTTTATCATCTAGTTGTGAAAATCTACTTCATATCTAAAAGCTTCTCCCCCCCGCCCTGAAACCTTTAAATATTTAATTAAGCTAAAAGCCTAATTTGCCTTCGAATTACAATGAACATTCACGGCAACAGAACCGCTCCGTTCCAACGCATGGTAAAAGTGTGGGAGGCAACACGACAAGCATTCCAATGTGCACGCTTCTTCCAACATTCCATTAATGCTATGACAAAATAAAAGGCCACTCAAGTCAAAGATCACAATGAAGAAAAACTTTTGCTAGAATGTTACTTTTTTTTCCACTAATGGTCTATTTCGATCCCCGTCAATTTAACTATCCTCTTCGGGTCGTCAGAAGGTCTACCTGAAGTGCCCCTTTGTTGGACAAGTAAAAAGCACCGCATACGGCAAATTTGAATCCATGCTCCTGGATAATACTTAAGCAAACACCCATCAAGTCAAGGCAGAACCCACTGCAGGCTTCCTTTGCTCATTCGCTATTCATTCACAATAAGCCACGATAAATCGAACAATGAACCCGCGGAGTCAGGGGAAGGACAAAACCACGCTTCGTGGCGGCGCGAAAGAAGCCGGGTCCATCGGAAGGTCTCCGACCAGGCGGACAGACAGAGGCAGGCAGTGACAGATCATGCAGGCCACAGGGGACAGTGGACAGGCGCGCGCATGCAGCAACCAGTCAGGCAGGCAGGGAGGAAGGAAAGAAGGGCGGGCGGAGCCGGTTAACCTGGGCACATAGGAGCTGAGAAGGAACGAGCAAGTCAAGTGCGCAAGCTCCTCCCCCGCGTCGCCCACGGCGCCCAGCCAGTGTTCTAGCCGGCTGCAGCTGGAGTGCGGGAAATACATATTGTCCAGCACATACAAGTATCTCCGCATGTGGCGGGCGGTGTAACTGAAAGACAAGGGCGGGAAGGGCGGGGATGACGGGACAGAAAGAAGGACAAAGAAGAGCGGTTTGGAATCGGTTTTGCTGGGAAAGGAGAGGCCTGGTGAGACAAGAGCCAGGTCGTGCTGAAGGAACCACAAGGGGCCTTGCCTCCACACTAAAACCACAGCAGTCCGAAGTCGGAGGCATCCCCAGACACTGAACATTCATGCCTGGCTGTGAGCAGAAGCATTCCTGGCGATGGCGGTTAACAGCAGCAGCCATAGACAGTTGGGTAAGATGCACACATATCCTTATAAAAGGGGTAAATAAGAGCATATGTAATAAAGAACAGAACAGAACACAACACTGCAGGGAAAAAAACACTTGTCCACGTTTGTTGATACTCATTTTAACCATTGCTGGCCTAACGACGTTGCACTAACTAATCCAATTCATGACTGTTAAAAAGTGCTTTAGCGCAGGAGGGGTCCCATTGTCCAAAGATCGCTGGATTAGGATCATGTCACTGCCGACTGTGCCCGGGAGTCCCTGAGTGGCGCAGACCTGGGAGGTTTTTGTCTGTGGATAGCAAGGGAGGCACTCAATAGATGTTCTAGTTCCATCCCGAGTGTTGGCCCTGGGTCTGGCGCTCAAAGGTAAGCGGGGGCGTCCCGATCGTTTCTACATGTGCTCGTGGGACACGTAGCGGGGAGCGGAGACGCATTAGCGCGACTGGCGAAAACAACGGCCAATTCCAAATTACTGAGAAGAAAGAAACGCTCACAACCTAAAAACTGCAGGCCCCCGGAAAAGGCTTCCCCGTCCTTACTCTCCCGCCAATGCAAAACATCTCGAAAGCATTATGCAGACTGGGCTTTGGGAGAGTGGGAGGACTGAAAATGTGCACTCTGCGTGCTCACGTGTGGTCCTCCCAATCAGATGTCCCACGACAGAAAGTGCCCACTTATAGGAGTGTCTGAGTGTGTGGTCTGAACCCAGTTCATCCAAAACAACTCGCTGTCTTCTCAAAAACAAAGTTCGCCATTCACATTTTCGTCTCCACCACCAACAAATGGGGATCCTCATAACAGCTTGTAGTCATTAAGTCCTTTGATTATATGCTCACAATACCTGCGGACGTTGCATGTATACACGAAGGTCCCAGTCAAAAGCCCAGTCTTTTATATTTTAAATTACAATCAAGGCTTTTTCATTTAAGTACACTTATAAAATAAAATAAAATACCAGACTGCCAAATTTTTTAAATTGAAGTAAAACTCCACTCAGATGCAAATGACTCATTACTGTATACCGTTACTATATATCATACATTGTAAAAATCTGAATAATTTATTCTGGGATAAATATTTCACTCGTAGAATCAGCTTAACATGGCACTTCCATGCAGACTTCGGTGCTAACATCTGCTGCATCACAGGGAGAATGACCCGCAAGTCCTGCTCTCTTTTCACTGTAGGAAGGAAGTCTGTCTTTAATATACCATGTTCCACACAAAACCATCAAAACGCAATTCAATATATTTAACAAATACTGGATCATAGACAGACAAATACAGCGTGACTTTGATGCCCAAAGACGGAACTTTTCAAGGCGGCACAAGACCAACAGGAATATAAAGTGGATTTGTACAACTAAAACTGGGCACGGTTCCCGTCTGCAGATCAAAACTAAATGAGTCTTACGCAGCTAACCTTGCTCCTATTGACAGGAACCCATGATGAAAACGGAGGGGGGACGGGGAGCTAGACGAGGATTGCATCTGGGATCCCAACTGTCCAGAACTTGGATCTGCTCGGCATGCCGTTCCCTGGTGTAAGTAAGGGTAATGATGACTTTAGGTGCAGAGGACACTGGAGCCGGCAGAGCTGGACTGAGACGCAGGGCGTGGCAGAGCTGATTTCCGCCATCCTGGACAAGGGGAGGCACGGGGGGAAACGTCGTGCCAGTCAAATGTGACTAAGGGACTATTTAGGATTCGGAGTAAAAACCAAAAAACAAAAGAGGCTCTCTGTGCCATTTCTTCAACCGCCTAATTTACTTAGAGACAGAGGAGTTCACAGCTGCAAAACAAATCCTAAATCTAACACACATGAGGTGTTTCGCAACAGCCCTCAGGTATTAACGCTAACGCTAAGCCGTTAGCCGATTGCTAATTAAAATGGATCTAAAGCAGTGCTGGCGAGCCAGTCAGCCGTAGCTCCTCGGGGTTAAGCTAACACGTGCACGCTCCGCGTCCTGCAGGCTTCACTCCAGAGGGCTCGGCGACACACTTCTGAGGACACCGCTGATGGCGGCTGCGCAGTCAGGAGACATTATACCAGTGACATCATCTTCTGCAGAGAGATGCTCTAGGGATGAAATAAACCTGCGAGCCGGTCCTGTCCGTCAACTCCAGAGGAATTCTCAAACCGACTGCCTACAGCTGCACCAGAGGATTCTGCGCTCAGAGCCGGAAAACTTCACCTTCACAGCAATAAAACATCACCATGGCCACAGTTCATTTGGACTGACTGCTCTTACTTTACGGGGTGGGGTATTTGTGTCACTTAATTTTAAACCATGCAGGCCGACCTGCCTCTCAGTTACCTGAACCACGTGTGTAGTTTTGAAACTTGACAGACAGTGCAGTACACTGTATGTTCACAAACGCCCTGAGTTGTGCTTTAATCAGTTGTCTTTGTGTGCCAGTGGTCAAATTAATTATTCAGAAATACCATCAGTATAGCAACTGACACTTCAACAAAGTAAACTGTCTCTCATCTCTAGGAATCCTGAATGCATTATAGGGGTGAATACAGTTCAGACACATGTTGAGAGTTTTAGTATGAAGCACAGTAATAGTGTGTGCTGGTTTAAATGTACTTCTTGCAAACTTTCAACGAACCAAACGCATAACCAAAAAAAAAAAAGCAAACGTAAAAATAGGTCACTCCTGAAAATACATTTCTAATGTTGATGCATCATGGTGCTAAGTTTCAAAAACGTCAAAAAAAGGTCAATGAACATAGCATACGTAAACACATCGTCCTGCTGCAGGTGACATTAGGACAGTGAGATCCCCAGGTTGTGTATAACAACAAATCATTTCAGTACTCCTGATGAAACACAACGATCTGTTTACTATATCATTCACATTTTACTCACTTACCTCCAACGTTAGTAAGATGCACCACTTTGTTTGAGAGCAGGAATGATCGCCATCTCCACAAGTGAGACTATTGAGACTAGTAAGGTAAAATGCGTGTTTGAAGCTCTGTATATATTCCAGAAGTAGTCACATAATATCTTTTAGGACGCTGACAGAGAAAATTGAAACAATTTCTAAATAATCAAATTTTCCATTAATTCATTACAAGCTAATGAATAAAAAAATCTTTGCATAAAACTCTAAACGAAGACAGCTAGACATAAATCTCCAGGCCATTTTACATCATCGGATGTTTGTCAGAGGTGCAAAAGTCGTTTTGTTTTCCACGTTTATATGCAAGCCGCATCCGGCATATTCGAGGATACGAAGTCTACGAAGTCGCGTGTCTACACGGTGGCTATGGATGAAAATCAGGAGCAAGTTTTCTGATGTAGAATGGAAGGAAAATCTGGCATTATAAGTGAAATAAAAGTGAATTCCATAATAACGGAGCTTCTCAAAGCTGTAGGAAAATGTTTTCAGAATTCAGAAAATCCCATCACATTCCCCATTAGCACATTACACGGGTGTAGTCAAATGTGGGTTTTAGGAATAAGGTATTTAAATATATTCCAGTAATAATAATTTCACATTTTCGGAATACTGCCGATAATCTTCAGAATGTTCGGATGTTTTTCCGACTCGGAATACTGAAATATTCTGGACGATAGTGGAATATTAGCTTGCATGTAAACGTGAAACTGTTTGATATATTCACTGAGGTTGAGTCTGAGGAAAGGTGATCAATAACAATCAATAAAAAGCCCTTGAACACAAACACATCTGAGGTCGGTTCTCCTCTGAATCTCAAGTGGACGCTGCAACAATTCTCATTGACCCACCACTCCCAAGATGTGTGTGCGTGTGTGTGCGTGTGTGTGTGCGCGCGTCTGGACACTTTATAGAACCCCGGAATGCACACATGTTCGCTTGTGAAACCTTCACGCACAGTACATAAACTCACTTGCCATTACAGACCTTTCAATTCTTAAATGCCCCACCCCCATCCTTGGAGCGTTAAAAGCCCTGTGATATTGTAATAGCTGAGCACGGACGCGGGGCCTCACCTGATGATCCGCTGGGCCGCATACTGGTGCAGACAGCGAAACTGGGCCGACATGTTTGCCAGAGCAGCAAGACAGTTGGTGTGAAGGTATTTGTCCTAGAAGTAAAAGACTGCTGTTGACCCACTGCAGTGCTACAGGCTATAGTCATGTATTGCTCACACGTTTCTGCCGGAAGAGAATCACCCTTAGACAGCCATGCGAGGTTCTTGATGCAACATTGATTTGAGGTCACCGCAAATGGCAGGAACAACGGCAAGGGGGGGGGGGGAAACTCACTCTGGTCCGTGTCATGTTGAACTGGATGGTCCGGATGACCACCAAGATTAGCAGACTCCCAAGAGAAATCTCTGTCAGCGTGCGCTCCGTGTACCAGGTGATGTTCTTTAACATCTTGCAGGAGATGCACAGAGAGCGGGAGAGACAGACGGAGAAGTGCTTCATTAATTCCAGGGGAGCAGCCCCAACAGAAAAACATGGTTTGTAGTTTAATAACTCATCATGCACGTTTTTAACGAGGTTAAACTTTGTTCAGAAACGACCAGTAGGTCCCCTGTGAGACTGGGATTCATAATGTTAAATCGTGTTGCCTGTGCAGGTGTTGAAATCAGACATATGATTGAATATTTAACATTTAATAAGGGGCTAAAACACCCTTGCTCACATTTACATTCTGTCCCACTGTTACTGAAATAGAAAATGAAATGGAGCAAATGGTTTCCCCACGAGGAAAACCATCACCGCTCAACTTAGATCCCAATGATTCCCTACTCGCGTTACCCTAGCCCAAAAACCTGGACCAGGTTAATGTCGCAGAGCGCACTCACAACTTCATGGATGGAGCGGTTGAAGCTGTCGTCTTCGGTCAGAATGAGGAGGATTATCAGCGCCATGTAGACATGGTGTGAGTTCCGGTCCTCCACGTGGTACAGGATCTCCAGGATAGGCATCACCTGTCGAAGGAGAGGCCGCGGTGAGGGATCCGCCCCACATTCACACTGGACCACTGAAGCCATGGGAGTGGACGGAGACCTGCTCGATGAGACCCACGGACCTCGGAGAAGGTCTACCGCGTGCAGACGCACTTTAATCTGGGATGTTGTCGCTTGAAAACCAATCAGGAAACAATGGGGTGGTTAAAAGGATTCCAACGGTCTCCCCCATTGAGAAGAAGCGTATTGTAACATCCGGAGCAGTTCGATGCTGGTTGATTTATAGCTAGTTGTGGTGATGACATCAA
The DNA here is from genome assembly GCA_025775045.1 of Hiodon tergisus. Lineage (NCBI taxonomy): Eukaryota > Metazoa > Chordata > Actinopteri > Hiodontiformes > Hiodontidae > Hiodon > Hiodon tergisus. The sequence continues at coordinate 6,207,015 of JAOVYW010000093.1, read as the reverse complement.
TGGACAGTTATAGCTAAATAGTTCAACTGAGCGGGGTCTGGTTCTACAAGTACATCACAGTAAACATTTGGTGTACTCACTAAATTTTTTGCATTCCACGCACCCATAAAGGGCAGCGCCTTGTTTCTCTCGATAAAGCAGAGCGATGCAACAGAGAATTTTCCATGTATCCCTCACTGAGGCAACAGCGCGGGTTCATGAACTGCCCGTGCATCTGCGTACCCGCGTTCGTCTGACGCCAGCCGGCTGTGAAGGCGCTTTGTTGCCATTGCGTCATCCTCTGCTGCGAGACGTGGCATTCCCAGCACTCAGACTGGGTGTGCTGTTAAAGGGCATACCCTGTCACAGTTGGGACAGAGGCAGGGGCACGACCAAGGCCCGACCAGGCCCCGACCAGGCCCTGACCAAGGTCCGACCAGGCCCCGACCAGGCCCCCGACCAGGCCCCGACCAAGGTCCGACCAGGCCCCAACCAGGCCCTGACCAAGGTCCGACCAGGCCCCGACCAGGCCCTGACCAAGGTCCGACCAGGCCCCGACCAGGCCCCGACCAGGCCCCCGACCAGGCCCCCGACCAGGCCCCGACCAGGCCCCCGACCAGGCCCCGACCAGGCACAAGCCCAGAATAACACACTTCAAATTCGAATCCCGGAAAGAAGAGCCAGGCTCATCTGAATGGACAGAGAAGCCCTTTGTTTCGGTTTCCATTTCTGTTCCATTTCCTGACCCCCATAAAGACCAACGGCGCATGTGTGGGTGAGAGCGCGGCCGGTGGCTCCCTCTCTGCCGGCGGTGCACAGAAGGAGCCCGGGTAGCCAGACGTATGCCGTCCGTCACCACAGGCGTGCGCGGGGACCGTTGCAGGCCTGGCCCTCAGCAGACTTTAAAGCCTGATGGGATCGCATCTGCCGACGCAGCGCTGATAAAACGCCGGCTGCCTGCAATTTCCCATTATGTCAGGGATAAACAATGGGGGCCAAAGACAAAGCAGATGACTAAGATTACCCGGAATAGATCGGCGCTTTCCTCCGGCTTGCCAAACCAGTCACCGCTCGGGGTCCTTGTGAATGAGCAGAAACACTCGCTGTGCTCCTTGCATAAGCGTACAACACACCTAAAGAGTCCACAAGGCCCTCTTATTCTGTAATCATATCTTTATTTACTTATCTCACATGTGAACTCTGAATGGGAGAAAGCTGCAATAGAAGTGAAATATATTACCATTATTATTATTAGTTTTATTATTAATATTAATATAATCATCTAATCCTAACTGCATTACTTATTTATGGATTTTTTTTGTGAAGACCAAGCTTTGTGAGGAACACCCATTTTACTATTTATATAACTGTAAAGAAGTAGCCCTCTCATTGTGAAGCAGGCCTGAGTGTCAATGAGATCTTAGGCCGGTTTGCTGAGAAAAGGATGTGTTCATTGTCATTATGTTGTAACTGCTGACTAACGCTGCTTAAGTGTCTTTTAAACGTTCCTCTGGTTTCCCCCGCTGGAACACACTCATAACTACAATTACGGTTATTCATAGGGCACGGACGCGATGGGCACTGCTAAATCTTCCACATATGACTGACACCCTACACATTAGCTCAGCTAAAAGTCTTAGCCACAGCACTGGTGTGTAACCTACGGTATTTAAAGATTCCCCTGACTCATCATCCACAACGGCAAACTGCAGACAAATGTGAGTTAGAGATACTAAGAGGTTGAATTGATAGAGAACGCTATATGGTTCATCGACACAAGACAGAATGCCTTGACTACCACTGGATAAGGGTTGCATTCTGTAACCCACTTTCCAAGACCGTGACCCTGTTTTCTACCAGTCTGCTTAGCATTTCCTTCAGGCCGGCACAGTGGAAGTGTCACATATATTTTGTGTCCTACTTGTGTGGATGAATTCTATTAATTTAAATTTAAAATTTAAATTTAAAAAAAAAAAAAGAAGAAAAAAAGGAAAATATTTTGTTAAATACAGAAATATAAGGCCAAAAGAATCTGTCATAGAAGGTTCAATTCCTATCATTTTCATCTATAAATATTATACTGTTTAGTGACAGTTAAATCTGCAGAACAGCTAGCTTTTTATTATTATTTATGATATTTGCTACAAATATCATGTCTAATGAAAATCTGTCACGAAAATCTGGAAAATTTTATGATACATATTTTTCAAACCATAACTGTTTAGTGGCTGGTTCAATAACAGCAGTTTGCTGAGACCCAATTTGAAAAAACAACAACTATGAAATACAATTGTATTAAATGTCCCGGCCCTAATCCCTTTATTGGTGAAACACAGGCTTTCTTTAACGCGGCGAGGCCGCTGGCGGCCGCTGACGGCCTCGGTTTGGCCTGATTTGGCAAGAAGCCTCGGGTCAGAACCCTGACTCAGGAGAGGGTTGCTGCGGGAAGAGGAGGCGCTACGTCCGGCGCGCTCACCAGGTTCTCCATGTCGGTGCGGGACAGCATGTACGTCCGCACGTTAGCGTTCTGATGCAGCAGGATGTACAGCAGAAGGGTGGCGTGGTCCGAGCGCTGCTGGTCACACAGGGCCGTGTACAGGCTGTTGAAGTTGATCTGGAAGGTGTGGGGATTCGGTGACGGGACGGAGGAAGTGTCTGAAACAGGCATGAGGCAGCTTTCATCATCGATTCCTTCGTAGTGACTCCACGATGTTATTGGCCGAGTACCGCTCACAGCGCCTTATAGAAAAAGGTGCCAGAGGTGCCCTGGGCCACAGGGGTTCCTGATTTTTGAGCTACATATAGGCACCCGTTTTACACCTGGAAGCAGCAGGTGAGGTCATTTCTAATGGAACAATAAGGTAATGTGTGATGTGAAATTAAATCTAGCACATCCTGCAGAGTATACTCTGTAGCCCCACGTGAACCTCGTCCTCTCCCATCATTACCTGGAGAAAACCCTGCAGGACCCAGAAATAACCTCATGTGGGACGTCCCTAAATACTTTCTCAGTTTTTAAATAAATCTCGATCCCAAGTTAAATAGCACGCTCCCATGCTATTCCTATACTTTTTAGTTTAGTTTTAATGCTCCCAGACAATTTCGATTTTAGTTTTTATCTTGGAAATGAATTCAATTTTCAATCTTCAGTAAAAAAATAAAAAAAAAAGACAAAAAAAATACTTTTATACACATGGTTGCTGGCTTAGCATAAGGGTTTTTTTCCAAAATTTTTTCTTATGATTTATGATTTTTTTCGTGTGCTTAACAACGATTGGACAGTTCAGTGATGGGCTTTTAAAACTCCACAGCTATTTATCTTTTCTTATTTTAAAGAAACTTGTGATATGTGATACGTAATACGTTTCTTCCATCTTCCTGGGTACATCATTACACATTAGGAGTCCAACTTGGGACCACCCACCTTGCGTGTTCTTGAAGAACATGATGGCCTGTCTGTACGGGTTTGGACAGTCCGGCCAATCAGTGAGGTTGGCCAGCACCAACAAGAACAGCAGGCTCTGATTAGACAATGGCAGTGGATGTTGCTCTTGGTCGAGGTTAGGCTTGCTCCCGGCTCCTCCCAGCGTGAACACGGTCCAGAGACCACCTGGAACACAACAGACAGTGTCACCACATAGAGCGGACCTCTCTCTTAAGTCTCATTTCAAACAACTGGCCCGTAACAACTAGGAATGTTATAAAATATTTATATTAACAATGTATGTTGATACTATATACACACACACACACCACAAAATTTCCATCTGTCATTAACTTAAAAATGTTAATGCACTGGATAATAGAGACTCTGAGAAACAAACACTATTAAACATGTTTAAAGCTCGCAGAATTACTCAGGAACTTTAATTTTTGCTGTGTTCCTCTCCGTCTCCCTCTAGTGGTCAAAAACCATAACAAAACAGAATCCATTCCTCTTTAGTTACAGGGTCAGATGGTGTTTTATCGCTCATAATCAAAGTTCATACATAAATTATGTCAAAAAATTCGTAAAGCATGGTAATATAAATGAGCGGTAGTGAATTGAGCTCTGTACAAACACACTACATTTGCTGTGAGGAAATCAGGTTTTTTTAAATTGAATTACAAGGCTGGCAATTTATGGTCCTCCCCCGCTTCAGGGAACTCCCAACTGATTTATATCAATTTCTCCATTAGCCTTTCAGTGCAGAGGCAGTCACAATTACTATTCTTCTCATCATCTGCCTGTCCAGCCTGCCCTTTCATACATGAATACATTTAGACACACTAGATATGCATATTCAGTTCAATTGAAATGAGGCTATGTGGTCTCTTGAGAACTGTGGAATGTTACTCATACTGGGGAAAAAGAATGACCACATGGCTGACCTCTGCAAGCCAGCTTTTCTGTGTCCCCGTCAGGCTTTAACTGGGCCAGTCTGTCTGCTCAACAGCAGATGGGCAGCAGAGCCCTCTCCACTACAACACGCTACAGACATATACAGCCATATACAGACATACACAGCCATATACCATATATAACCCTATAATACACACACACACACACTGATCAATATGTATACACATATCACTGATTATCATTAAATTAAGTAATAAAAAACTGATTAAAAAAACAGCCCCCCCCCCTCCCCCCGGTGAGAACACTGCAGCCCTCGCCACTACAAAACGCTACAGCCATATACAGCCATATACAACCCTACAATACACACACACATACTGATCAATATGTATAGACATATCACTGATTATCATTAAAAACACAGCCCCCCCCCGGTGAGAACACTACAGCCCTCTCCACTACAACACGCTACAGCCATACACAGCCATATACCATATACAACCCTACAATACACACACACATACTGATCAATATGTATAGACATATCACTGATTATCATTAAAAACAC
>JAOVYW010000093.1:6154051-6174860 GCA_025775045.1 Hiodon tergisus | reverse complement strand
ATCAGCAACTAACTTGCACGCGCACGCGCGCGCACACACACCCACACACACACACACACACACACACACACACACACACACCCCGTCATAACAAATCGCTTTACAACTAATTTTAAAACTATAAGGAGAAATAAAATTGATGTTCTCATGAAGAGAATGCATATATCGTAAATACAATTTTAATACTGACATTAAAAAGATTTTTCCTAATAATTCTTCACTTTGCACTCAACTACTGTGGCATGACTCAGCCTCTATTTCCCCTAATTACAGGAAAAGAGCCCTTTGTTTCTGCCAACTGACCTGTGCAGCAATTGCCACAGGTCACCGCCCCATTTTAATTAAACAGAGTACATCAATCAGCTTATAAAAATCACAAACAATATCGTTTTGACGTATTAACGAAGCGTCACTCTGCGAATTGAATTGGTTCACAGCAATAGCGACCAAAGTCAATCCAATGCAGAAATCACAGCAGATGAAGCCCTGGTACAGGGAAACGGCTACATGGGCAGGCCCACCACAAAACAGGAAACCATTGTTTTTTTGGATCACTGACCGAGGTGCCATTACTGGCAATGGTCCAATGACGTCCCACCTCCAGGAGGTTTCTGAAAACCCAAAACACGAAGGCATCCGTCCCCGTGGATGAGGCTCTCCAAACTGCCTGTGCAGAGCAGCACAGCCCCGCAGTTCACACACACATCACACTTATCCTCTTGATCGTAGCACGTTAAGAGGCGCACACTGAGCTGACGGCGTCAGTAATCCATTCATACTTTCACTTTACTTTCAGGGATTACCGGGAGCACCAGGTAAGGACCCCAGGACAGAGGTACGGTTGATGCCAGATTGTGGAACGTGGGCTAGTCTTGCTTATAGCAAGTCTGGAGAAAAAATATTCACTAATTTTTTTATCATAGCCTGCATTGGCTTCTCAGGACGTGGAATACGGGAAACCAGGAACACATTTGGTCTACTGGAAAAGTCAAAAGAGAAATTAGAACGAAGAGAAAGAAAAGAGGGCTCAATATTTCTTCAAATCTGCACATGCATCTGGACTGCAAGAAGAGTCAGGTCATCTGGGCGGGGGTATAATTCCTGCATTATAACCCAACTCAGGGAGTCACCCCAACACAGTTCTCTCCCAGAGCTTTAGTCTCTGTAATCCTGACGGAAAGAAGGGCGAGGGGGAGGGGAATGAACAGGCAAGAGAGAAAGAAAGACTAAACGAAGAGAACAACATCGGTCCGCGCTTCAGCTCTGACAGCAAACGTGTGTCCGACTCACACAGGTTAGGACGGCACATTCTCCGTTTGAATGATCTGTCCCTAATGGTTGGCAGAGTGCCATCTGGGGCCGGAGGAGGGGGGGAAGTCTTGTAGCGGGCGCCTACCAGGGGCACTCCAATCGGGGCTGCACTTGCATTTACCGAACGCTCAGCCTGCGGTCTTCCTAACCGACCAACGGTTTGAAGTGCTGCACTCAGAGAACCAGCAGGAACAGAACACATCCGCTGTGCATTTCTTAGGTCTCCCAAACAAGATCACGAGATCCCAAGACATGGACCAGTGTGCTTGCATGGGGGTACAATCGGGAAATAGTAATTGCCAATTTGAGAAAGAAATTGTAATGGTGTTTTTCATTACATTTATACAGCACTGCCACTGAAGACACTAGGAGCTTTACATTTTTACACCAAACAAACAATCTTCTCAGATGATCAATAACTTGTGGAACAAAATGTCGACAAACTGCACTGCAACTCAACAGAGAACCGAACTTTTAAAAACCATTTGTAAAAGAAAAATAAATCCTATAGGGGCCTTAATACTTAAACAATCGGGATCAGTTATGCAAAACATCTGGAATCTGACACAGGAATGACCAAAATCAACAACAGAACCATAGTCATTAAAAAAAACCTTCCCCAGTTCCCCCACCTTTACACAACAGCCAAAAACACTGCTACTCATCATTTCCATGCTTGACACTCAAAATTACAGCCATAGATCAGTACGGCGAGCCAGAAACGGAGCACTGTGCTGGAATGTACCTACTCCAAACCGCACGCCTCTACAGAGCTCAGGACAAAACTGTTGTCCTCTTACAGAACGTAAAATATTACCAGAATGTTAATGTTAGCTAACCTGCAGCCTGCTCTACGGCACAGGAGGATTACTGAGCTGAAACTAGACTAGTGGGGACACCTGTGGCTTCAGCCAATAGGTGAAGCATGGCAAACCAGTTAAGTTAGTCTGCGTCAACTTAAAAATCAATATTTCTTGTGCAGAAAATTATTTCCTAAATTGGCTGCGTGTAATTCTTTTTTATGCCACACCAGCGGTGATCTATATGTAATGACTCTTTACCTCTTTATATTTTTCTGCAGGTAACAAGTCAAGCCTTTAAAACATTTGAGTTCAGAGAATGTAACGTTAATGCAAAATCAAGCCAGTTTAATGTAAACAATTTTTTCCCCCCAACGTTTGCCATTGTCAATTATTATTGATATATTTAAATATAAATCCAGATTACAAATTTTATACTAGATAAGTTTATAAAGAGGGACTTCCTGAAGAAATTTAGGTAAAATTCAGTTTTCCAGGATGCAACAGCACCCACCCTCTCCGACTTGAACAAGCTTTATAAACACAGGTCAAAATATCTTATCAACTCCGCAACACATGCTCCATTTTGAATTTGTTTTACAATACAAAAAGTAGTAACACAAGATCCTAAATCGAGATTATTTTGATTATTCATTTCTATCAAAGACGATTATAACCAAAATTTAAAACAATGCCATTTTTATTTCCGCTTACAAAGGCGTAGTCTACATAGCAATACATCATCTTTCATTGTTGCATATTGTAACGCCAGAATTTATTATAATAACTCAACTTGTACGTGTCGAATACAAGAGAATTTCGTTTACTTGGCGTGAAGAAACCCAGTCAGAATGATTGACAAAATAACCACATTTTCATTTTAAAATAACCGTCAGACATAATTTAAAACACGTTTTTAGTTGAAATAACTTAATTATTTGAACAAAGAAGGGTTAATACACGTACGATACTGAGTGGAAGCAGAGCAAGTATCTTACTAGCTAGATTATTCGATAACAACCTCGGTACAGCATTCATCGTACTCCATTAATTTTCTGCTCGGAGTAGCGGCTTTGCTTGCTAGAGAATAGCTGTGTAATGGAATGAGACCGTGCATTTAAAGCAGCTGCAAATAACATTTAAAAAAATGTATAGGCTACTTAAAATCCTACTAATACTAATACCGTGGTCTCCATTATTCTTCTTTAGTGAGAACTTACGCGATCACGCATTGACTCAGTTTTTTTTTTTATAATACAAAAACATATCGAATATGCTGATTTAAATACACAAAGTTTAAAAACAAATGCATTTTTAAAAAAGCTAATAACGCGTATACAACCCCTAGCAGTGTGCATTAGCAGGCAGATCGCTATAGCTGACAATACTTGGTAGCGAGCTATAATAGCAAGCTCGGGGTGCCAAGAGACAAAAAAAAAAAAAAAAAAACATTTATATAATTCACAACTATGACCTAGTCACCAATGTATGTTTTAGCTATCAATATTAACACTTACCCTGATTAGTATCGAGTTAAAATTGATGGGCAGCACCTCTTCTATGAGGAGCTAACTGGCAATTTTCACTATTTTTATCCACACAACCCCACTGTTTTCAAAAGGTTTTCCCTGGCATGTAGTCTGCGTCGCTCCGCCCTCACACTGGGGTGCGGCAACAGTAGACACCCTTGTCAATAGGCGAATGTGTTATTGGTCGTTTGCAGATCCGTCGGCCGCATGTAACCAACGAGGCGCCTGGTTGGGTTCTTTGCAGTGTGTAGACCAGTACAGATAGTAGGCAGAATTTCATCTCATTGGATTATTTTATCTTTAACCTAGGACGTTGCAAACTGTTCTAACAGTTATGACAATTTAGGCAGTTAAGATTTTGAAATTTTGAAATCCGTTAACAAATATCCCAAAATATACTAAAATAATTCATATATAAATGTAAAGTATATGTTTGTATTCGCCTCTATTTTAACAGTAAATTAAAGGGAATTGTAACAGGCTATATATTTACAATTGTGATTATTTACAAATGGTATTTTATACATAATTTGCAAGAGACAGACATGAGAGTAATGTTAGTCAACAGTCAGTGCTGGTTATTTTGGACATTTTTAAATGTATTCATGTCACGCAGCTCCTCAGAGTTTTCTCAGCCAAAACACTTTATCCTTTAAAAGGCAAGAAGAGAGGCACAGGCATCTGGTGGTATGAATAGGTAGTGCAATATACAACCTGGGGCGTAGAGAAGAGAAGATATATGGAAAAATAGTTATATATGTTATACAGCAATTGGAGAAACCTCCTCTGCAGAAAGTAGAAATTAAACGGTGATGCACACACATTCCTTTCTCCGGCCTCAAAATTGAAAATGTATATAAAGAATAGATTTAAAATCTCCATGTTTCATTAACATACATCTATTCTGGGTCCTTTAAAAATGTCTTTGGGCAACAAAACCGTTTAAAACCAACGTCAGTGCTAAGGTACGCCTCTAAAAGCATCCGTTGGAAGATCGTATCTAGGTGGCGCTCAACGCAGAACATTGTAGAAGGACCCTGCTTTGTTGAACTATGCCCTTGTACTTCTGACACGATACTCATTGGACACGCCGTGGCTCGCTGTTTTGGAATGAAAACGTGGGTCTAGCATATATTTTCCCCATGGTTACTAGTGAGTATTAAGTTTTCCAGAAATAATACTGTGGTGGAAAAAAAAAAAATTCCGTTCTACATCCATTATGTTAAGTTATTGAGCCATTAATTTGGATACATTTTAGTATGTAGCGAACATTCTTATGGTAGCTTGTCAGATATTGAACATATGAATGATGGCTACTTTACCAAAATATATATTTGATGATTTCGCCGAGTCATTAGAACTATATGTATGATATTTTATTAATTTCGGTTGAAGTAATCGTTGTCAGATCATTTAGTCGCGTAAATAAAACAGGTATGCAAATCGATAGTTAGCGTTACGGCGGTGTTTTCGTTGTACCTATGCTGTGTCGGTTGTAAAAGAAGGTGATAACAGAAGTTCTTTCTAATGTCGTGATTAACATGCGTCATCACTTATGCTTCTGAAGTTATGAAAATATTTCCAATGTTGTATGCTAACTTTTTTTCTTCGTTTGCATTAGATTTTTTGAGTTTTAAGAATGGGAAAGCCTCAGAAGAAGAAAAGTCTTGCCGACAAAGTGCGGAAAACCAAAACAGCCGCTGAGATCAAAAACAATCCGTTTGAGGTGAAGATCAACAGGAAGAAGTTTGATGTTCTCGGACAGAAGAGCAAACACGACGTAGGACTTCCAGGTGTATCCAGATCGAAGGCCATAAAAAAGGTGCGATGAGGGTTAAAAAAAAACCTCACTTAATGTCCCTGGTGATTCCTCCTCTTAATGTCTTTTGCTTTGTTGACGAAACATTAGGCAAACTCGCTGCTTGCTTACTCTCATGTGTATGTGTAATGTAACAACGTCGCTATGCAAAAACCCTAGACACTTTCAGGTGAGTCATGAGTTTGGCTAATTTACTCAAAACTTTCTCTTTAAAATGTACTTGTCAATGAAAGAGGTAGGTGGAGTACTTCCACATATTCTTGACTCCCAAAAAATATTTACAGGGACAGGGTTGAAATACATGCTATTAGTATATATAATGTTGTCTCGTTAATCAATTGCCTACACTTGGTGGAAGACCTGCACAGCTGTGTGTGGTGTTGTTTTTTTTGTTCAAAGCGCAATGTTTTTCTTCTACCAGCGCAAAGAAACTCTGCTCAAAGAATACAAACAGAAAGACAAGTCAAACAAATTCATTGATCGGAGGTTCGGTGAATATGACACCAAAATCGCTCCAGAAGAGAAAATACTTAAGAGGTTTGCTTTGGAGAGACAGGTATGATATTGCATAATTCCATTCAAGCATGCAAAACGTAAAAGTGCATCCCATAAATGAATAGTGCCTACAATATTTTGAACTCTTTACATTACATCTTATGCGATTCAGGCCCCAAATCGATCGTGCAGTGAGCCTACCTGGTATCGTTTCTTTTCTTTTTTTTAAGCGAACACATGACAAAAAGAATATCTTCAACCTGAATGAAGAGGAAGAGCTGACTCATTACGGCCAGTCCTTGTCAGAAATTGAAAAGCTCAACGATGTGGTGGACAGTGACAGTGAATCGGAGGAGAAAGGCCTTCTCTCCGGTATGCCACCTCTCTGCTTCCTCCCGCCACACCTGTTAAAATAATCGTTCAAAGAGCAATGTTCGGCAGTAACTTTCTCCTCCACGCTAGAAGCCTGGCTTAGTAATGGATCAGCACCACTTGTATTCGCAGGAAACGGTTTTTATTAATGTTGTTCTTACCATGCTGTTGTCTCTGCACCTCTTTGTCCATTGCTGTGGCCTGATTGCGCTTTTAGCGGAGCTCACCGCTTCACACTTCGGAGGGGGAGGGGGCTTGCTGAGGAAGAAGAACCAGGAGGAGGGGGAAAACCAGAAGCCCAAGTCTCGCCAGGAGCTAATTGAAGAGCTCATCATCAAGTCCAAGCAAGAAAAGGTGGGGATACTCCCAGAGCACCTACGTGGAAATTTTAAGTTTTACTTGTTGCTTTAACAATTCAGTGTTGCCCATGTTAGTCTGAAGTAATTGTTACATTGTCTCATCAGTTTTAACTCTTTGTTTTTTATCGTGGTTGACAGAGAGAGCGCCAGAATCTCAAGGAGGAAGCCCAGGAGCTGACAGAGAAACTGGATCAAGATTGGAAGTCTATTCAGGGGCTTCTGTCTCACAAGACCCCCAAGTCTGAGCGCAAAGAGGATGAAGCTACACCTAAAGTGAGATGAGAGGGAATCGGAAAGCTCACTTCCGAAGACAGGAGTTCTACGAATATGGTGTCGTGTGCCTCAACTGCAGACTGAGCCCTTATGAGCTAGAGATCATTTTTATTAGGGAGGGAAAAACTTCATGTATTTATGGTGTTGTATAATAAAAAGCTCATATTGATTGTATTCTGGAAGGCACCAGGGTCAGTGGTTTGGCAATCATTTTTACATATCGATACTTGAGTTGCATTGATCAGATAATTCAGCAGGCCCCATACAATAAACAATTAACAGTAAAACAAGATGCAATTACCCGGTGTTTTCACTCCTTCTGTGTCTCTCAGCCGGACGAGTACGACAAGATGGTACGGGAGTTGGGGTTTGAGATGAAGGCTCAGCCGTCAGAGAAGATGAAGACGCAGGAGGAGCTGGCCAGAGAGGAGAAGGAGCGGCTGCAGGAACTGGAGGTGGGCTGGCCTCTTTGTTAGCATCTGCGCTAGCCGTCCCAGGAAGTTCTGCTACAGATGTTCTCCCTGCCAAAGGAAACTCCTCAAGGCATTAATACCCGGCTATGTTAATTTTCTCATCAAGGCCGATAGACTACGCCGGATGCTGGGTGATGCTGAGGAAAACGGCGCAAAGAAACCGACTTACCTGTCAGCAGACGACCTGAATGATGGCTTCATCCTGGATAAGGAGGACCAGCGGACACTCTCCTATCAAGTAACTAGCTATAAGCGCAGTATACAGACTCGATGATATCCGTCTAGGTTATTTCCTTCGCTCTCAGAGCTTATGCTCGGGGCACCCTGTTTATCTATTTCCTAGGATGGAAAGTGGAACATAGAGGAGGAACTGCAGGGAGAGGAGGAGGAGGAGGAGGATGATGATGATAAAGAAGATGGTGGTGGTGGTGGTGGTGATGATGATGATGATGGAGAAGGTGGTGAAAGTGGTCAGGAGGAAGAAGAGGGCAGCGGGGAAGAGGACAGTCATTCTGACCTGGACTCGGAGGAGGACAGCGAGGGGGAGGGAGATGAAGAGCCGGCCCAGTCCAAACCCTGCAGCTCCCTGAGTGAAGAGGAGAAGCTGGTCCAACAGGAGGCTGCGAAGGCTGAGCTCCCATACACCTTTGCTGGTAGGAGAACCGGCAGGAGAATGCTGTGGTGTTTAAATAAAATAAAAAATAAATCGGGTTATGTTTAATATATTCATTATGGTTACATGGGTTTCTTCTTCTAATTGTGACATTATCGTATTTGTTTTTGTTGTTTTATTGGGAAAGAATGTAAATTGATTCTAGAAATAATTGCACCTGAAGACGATCTTTTCTCCTTAGCAGTGAGACTCGAGACTAGGTTATGGGAGGCAGCATATGTGTAAGACAAAGGATATTTGTCAAAATTCAACATGTGTGTGTTTAATGGTAGTGTTAAAGCTGGTCATTTATCCTTTACTTTTCCTTTTGTTGCTGACACCCTATGCAGCTGCATGTCGTTATCAACGATGGGTGGTTCTTGCTAATTGCCAGTTTTCCCCCTCCATTGCTGACTTAGTGCCAGAGAGCTACACAGACTTGAAATCTCTCATCCATGGATATTCTGCTGAGAAACAGTGCCTCATTGTGGAGAGGATTCAGAAATGCAACCACCCCAGCCTAGCTGTAGGGAACAAGCTAAAACTGCAGGTATGGTTGTGTCTCAAAATAAAATTTTATTAATTGTATTGTGAAGGATTTGTATTTTTGGCAGACTTGACCTTCATCAGCTGTTTATTTTCTAGAAATTATTTGGTTTTGTTCTGGAGTATGTGGGAGAGCTGGCCACCAGACGCCCTCCAGAACTACTCACAGTAAACAAACTTATCCCGTAAGTGTTCATTCAATCCACTTTTTTTCAGTGTACCTGCTGTAATGTTCAGTAATGGGCGAGCTGGTTTAAAATCAACATTTCGCTGCCTCTCTCTCGTGGAATCTGAGTGGTTCTGTTGTCATCTGGAGTGGTGTCGTCGGTTTCAGTTCCCTAGTGTGGTTTTTATGGTAGTTTATTTAGCTGCTTAGTGGAGTAACTCACTCAGTGGTACAGCAGTGCCGGAGTTAGAAGTCCAACACCTTAACCACAGCAACTCGCCACTTTCATGACTCCATGTTGGCAGTAGAAATGGCGCAGTGAAACCCGTTTTGATCACAGATGGAAGGTAATGTTCGGTTTATTATGGTCCTGCTTCCGCCATCTTGTGCAGACGCCCCCGTTCCCAACTATCACTGTTAACCCTAACCCCCCCCCAGGAAGTTGTATGAACTTTGCCAGCTGTTCCCTGACTCCGCCTGCAAGGCCGTGCAGACCGCGCTGAATGACAGCGCACATGACATGGAGGAAGCCCTGGAGGTCAAAGGTCGAGCAGCACTTCCAGGCCTTGACATGGTGATTTTGTATTTATTTTTATTTCTTAAAATGTATTACTGTGGACAAAGGTATTTGCTTTCTTCATACAATCTGCAAATTTGAGCAATGAACACTGCAGACGGTGTAGATTGGAGCGTTTTTTTATCTGAGTCAGTTTGCATGTATCTTTTTTTCAGCTCATCTACCTGAAGATTACAGCCCTCCTGTTCCCCACCTCTGATTTCCGGCACCATGTCGTCACCCCAGCCTTGGTGTACATCAGTCAGTGCCTCACTAAGGTTAGTGTTTGTTCAGCACTCCCAATGCATCGGGTGATCGTCACAAGACGTATACAGTGATCTGAGGTGAAATGTGTTTAAGGCTGGCCTCGCTTGACTTTGCAACTGATAATCTTTAATGTGGTTTCAGTCGTGAAAGTTGCTTGGAACCTAGTCTGACTACTGTCATCCTCCCTGGTTTGGAACATTAGAACCCTGGTAAAACGAACATTAACAATTAAGTCCAACAATTAATTAAGTCCACTGAGAATATTTATAGCTATAGAAATTTGTGGTGTCATCCACGAGGCTCAGGGATGGAAACAACCAAATACGGTCATGTATTCAAATTCAAGTGTTTTTTTTTTGTCAGATATTTGTATATGTTTGGTAAGTAAAGGTTGAGATGATTGTATGCAGGATTGTGCACAACCCTGTGCCCTCGTCTGAAGAATTGGGTGCAGAGTGGCTGATATGGGACGGTGCCATTTTTCCAGAGGTTGTGTGGATGGCGTGTAGGTGTGACAAGTGTGCAGTGTCTCCTCTAAACGCGCACTAAGGGGGTTGTGCGGGTCTCCCAACAGTGTCCGGTGAGCTCACTGGAAGACGTGACCTCAGGCCTGATTCTGTGCTCCCTGACCGTGGAGTATGTCGCCCTCTCACAACGATTCGTCCCCGAGCTCATCAACTTCCTCTTGGGGGTTCTCCACCTGGCTGTTCCAGTCAAAGGCTCGCTTGGTATTGTACCACGAACACCCCTCGAGATGCACTTCTGTTTAATGGTCCATTGATTCTATTTGCTGCGGTCTGTGCTTTTAGATGCCTGTACTGCTGTGTTTGAGGCTACTGTTTGTGGATTCTTCTGGGTCACATGTTTTGCTCTCTATCAGGTAGAAAGGGAGTGTTTATTAGGCCGCTGTACATGTATGCACACAGTATCCCTATTTCTGGTTTTACTGAAATGCTTTGGAGTAGATGAGATTTTATATTAAAGTCCATAAATAGCAGCAACCTATGTGGGCAGTTATTGCTCCGATGATGCCAACATACAGTCAGTGCAAAAACTGAGCCCTAGCGGTAACAGAGGCCTGCAAAATGCCAAGCCATCACTTCACCCACCCAGTATTTAGCTTTGCTAGCTGGTGGGGGTGCAAAACAAACTCCCTGGTTACGATGCCCATTTTAGGACCTGGTCATCCATGGCCGAGTCCCGCCCCTCCCATCCCTTATCGCTGGTTCTTCCGTTGCGTTTCGTTTCACATTGGCATGTGATGTTAGTGTATATTGAACCCAATGCATCTTACCCCCTCCGGGTTTTTCTCTGCCTTAAACAGATGATTCGGATAGGCGTGTTTTTCTCCGTCCATGTGACTGACATGGCTAACATAAGCTAGCTGGATAGAAAATAAAGCTCAGCCCGTCCAACAATGGTACTGTCTGTTATCAGTTAATGTACAGCCACAGTCTGGTTTTAAATCCCAGTCCCACTTGCAGACATGTTAATGTCCTTGACCTGTGTCAGGCTATATCTACGGCTGGCTGGCTAATCCAAATTAATTTCAACCCCTCGCCATAAAACGGGCTATCGGATCAGATGAAGGAAAAACGGAATTACGCCTCTGCTTCTGCAACCCTTCAGAATTAAAAACGAATGAGGTTGACCTCTATGCCCGCGTCTGCTGGGCACGCCACTGATCTACGCGCTGCCTGTCTTTCAGCCTACCCTGTGGTGCCACCCTTCAAGCCTGCAGGCAGGAACTGTGACCTGTTGGTGCTGAGTGACGTGGAGGCCACAGCGTCATGGAGAAGGAAAGCGCTGCCACTGTCGGCGGTCCAGGACCTCGCGCTGAAGAGCGAGCTGGAGAAGGACAATTTCAGGTGAGGTTGACCATCAGCCTGGACTCATGGGAGAAGTCCACTCCGTAATGGTACACGCATCCGATGTCACTGTGCACTTCAGACGGGGGCCATGTTAGACCTGTAATGCAGGATTGCTATTTCTCAAGAGAAACCAAGTCATTTCACACCGCTATTTCACAAAGTAATTGGGTATGTAGGTAATCGGACATGGGATTTTAAACATTTTAAGTTGAAACTTTTTTTTTGAATTACTTGTCTTGGAAGCCTGTATTTCCTTCATAGGCAGTTTTTAATGTAAATTTCTAAGTGTGTGTCTGTTGGTGGTTGGGACCTCCCCTGATCTCGCTACTTACTCTAGGCCACCCATTTCAGACCCTTTTTAGTATGAATAAGAACTCCTGTTTTTATAAGCGAGAAACAACAAATCCTGATTAGTTTAAGTGTCTTAGTTCAATTTAACATTAGCTGGTATCCGTATAAACTTGGTGTCTTCTAGTTTTCACAGCGCATTGCGTAAATTCTCTCTGGACATACAAAGACTAATGATGGTAGCTTGTGTGTGAAGTGTCTTGGAGAGTTGATAATTTTCACAGTAGCACAAGGCCTAGGAGAATGCAGAAATGCCATTAGTGAGCTAGATGCATTGGTTGATCTTTCATCCCCCGAAGGCTGAACGCTGTGGTATTTTTATTTACATCTGTTGAAGTCCTGCCACGATTCGTTGCCTGGCTGCTGATTGGTCTGTTGAGTTCTGAGTCTGCACAGTGATTTGTTACTACGGTAACCAACCGTGTTCTCTTCCTTTCACAGGCTGTCATCGCTAGCCACCTGTCTGGATCTGATAAAGCGCTGCGCACTGCTGTTTAAAACCTTGCCCTCTTTCAGCCAGATCTTCCATCCTATTGGAGTTCTACTCACTCAGCATCTTCTAATGGAAGGGTACCCCACACATTTACAGGTGACTGCCTCGGCTAATGGGATATGGTTTGCTTCACAACCAGTGTTTGGGTCCATCCCAGCTCTCACTGTCAATGGGTTTTAAAAGGGAATGAGTGCGTGATGGCAGAAAGGTAAGTTGGGCCCAATGTCAGTGTTGTTCCAGGTAAACTTGATGGCAGAAATGTAGGTTGGAGAGCCTGCAGAGGGTTGGACTGATAATGACCACCAGAATCCGCAGTCAAAGTGGTAGCCTGCCTCCCGCACCCAGCGTATGGAATACGGTCTAATTCAAGGTCCAATACAAAGTCCCCAAGGAATGTCACCCCGGGTATAAATTAATGATCTGTTTATAGCTGTGACGTGGGTTGTTAATTTAGCATTTCGCACTGTGTAGCAAGATGCTTGTCTCCACAGAGAGTATACGGCAGAGAAGCACAAATCATCCGTGAGACTGAACTTTAGGGCCTGGGCTAGTCCCTGTATGTCTCTCTAAAAACAGGGAATGAACAATGTTTAAGGGAACCAGCTGCTGAAATGTCTGCATCGTAGTTCAATATATCGTGGTGAGACTAGATGGTTTGCTTCTCCAGGGTGTGCTAAAGCGTAGATATCGTTACTCCAAGCCTTGCAATTTATGCTCTTGCTCTCTATCTCTAGGATCTCCGCAGGGAAATAATTGGTGCCATACCAGAGACTCCAGCATTGCAATGTCCACTGGTGTTTGAGAAGAAAAAACCCATTCCTTTGAAATTGTTCACGCCCAAAATAGTGGAAGTGTGAGTAAAATTCCTTTGCATTTATGCAGCTTTGTAATAGGTTTTTCTGTTTGGTATGAAGTACAAAACTGCTTCCTTTGTAGGAGTTATAGGAAGGGCTTTAGAGGGGTGATTATTGATGTACTACAATGTACGCCTGACGTTCCTCCTCTTTGTCCTTCAGCCTGGATTATGGGAAGAAGCGTGGTTGCACCAAGCAGGAGCGTGAGAGGGAGAGGCTGCAGCACAAGTTTAAGAAGGAATTCAAGGGCGCGTTACGAGAGATTCGCAAAGACACCAAATTCCTGGCCAGGGAGAAACTTCAGGAGGTGGTGAGCAGGTACGAAGGCCTCCGCTGAACTTTGCCCTTCCGGGTGCGATGGTCATAATGGGTTTCGTGTCTGACCCCGCTCACAGGTCATGGTGTTTTTGAATTGAAGTACGCTTGGATCCCGCTTTCTGCAGATAATGGCAATGTTTGCTCATTTTCACGTGTCCTGTGAGGAATCCTTTTCTGAAGTATTGTGTGTGTTTGGCAGGGATGCAGAGAGGAAGAGGAAGGTAAAGGAGCTCTACGGCAGTCTCGCCACTCAGGAGGGCGAGTGGAAAGCCCTGAAAAGGAGGAAGAAGTGAGGGCGTGGCCCCCGTGCGACCCCCGTGTGGCCCTCAGGCCTCTTGGACTGCAGTGTGTTCGGCAAACGCGGAACCGGAACAGATCTAACCATTGTGTGTACGTAGGAGGGGCTGTCATGCTTCAGTCGTCTATAATGGGCTGTGAGTGGTTCTCAATCCTGGCCCTGGAGGACCTCCAGGGAGTTTCTCCGTTCTTTTTAATTTTGGGCATCTTCTGGGTGGAAACTATTAAATTGGCTCAGTTAGGCCAACCATTTTTTATTCAAATGCTTACATTTTGTTTTTGTTTTTTTTAGCTGTAATGTAAACCTGCTCACACCTCCGGTGCCGGGATTTGGAACTACTGCTCTAGTCTTATCTGAAATAAAGCAGTGTTTTAATACAAGGCAAGAATACAATACATACATCCTGGCTATTACTAGTCTGACCTGAAATAAAGCAGTGTTTTAATTCAAGGCAAGAATACAATACAATACATACATCCTGGCTATGGAATTATCAATGTGTTCTGGGATTTAATGCACTATCCAGCCAATGTCAAATGTTCTTTGAAAGAATATTCTGCTCTGTTTTGTAAGGGCAGGAACGGAATATTCTGCCTTGCTGTTTTTTCTCTCTTTTCCCTTATACAATAGCTATTAATAGTGTTTTACCCCTCATAAACATAAATGGCCCACTAAAAAGTAATTTTATCTGGCCTCAGACCAGTGTAACTCTATGTATAATTAAATCTGACATTTATTTCTCTTGCTTCTATATTTCACACCATTACAAACATTTGTATGTTTCTAATTTCCTATTCACCTCAATCAGATCTTGTTTAATAAAGAAAACAAAATTTACCCTTAATTTTAAAATGGATTCATTTTACCTATATCGTTCCCAATGCCTTTGCTTAATGAATATTTCCTCTGCCCCAGGGCATGTTAATACCTTGCTCTGTAGACATTTTGGGGATGGGTGGATCGCATTGGCAAAAACAGACGAGGAGAAAGTGCACTCAAGTCAAGCTTTATTAAATGTTTACACTGTAGAACTGGGCGTACAGGATTCTGAACGTTTCTGTTACATTGGGTGAGGATCTGGGCAAGGTTGGTGGTGGTAGTGGGGGAAGGTAGGTGTTGTGGCTGATGGGAGGTCTGCTCTTCACCAAACCATAGCAAAGCAGGGCACGGGCACTCCGTGGGACGATGGGCCTGCCCTTGGGAGATGTTCTCAGGCAGTTACCCTGGCAGCTGTGTGACTTTCCACGCTGCGGGACACGGAGGTAGTCCGTTCCTCTGTCACCCCTCCTTCGGCTGGACCGCAACAGAATTGAGAACAAGTATATTAACACAATGAAATTCAGCTGCATGTCATTCCTGCTAGGGCATTTCTGTGTGATGCTGGTGCATGATGTTATCTAGCCCTTGCAATATTAACATGATCATCATTACGGAATGTTAGTGTTGAGCCATTAAGTGACTGTTTACCTGACACGCCTTCTGAGGTAATGCCCAGCCTCATCTCCTCGCCTTCCAGCAGCTTCCTGTAGGTGGCGATCTCTGCGTCCAGCTTCAGCTTGATATGGAGCAGTTCCTTGTAGTCCTCCAAGTATTTGCCCATCTCCATCTTGGTCTCACAGAGCTGGTTCTCCAGCTGGGAAATGATGTGCTCAAAGCCACCCACCTTCTCCATGTGGCTTGCCTCCATGTCTTCCAGCTGCTGCACCAGGGAGGAGTTGCGGGCCCTGAGACCATCAATCTGGTTCTGCAGGTCGGTCACCTGATTGTGGAAAGTGGTGATCTCTTCCTTCATGGTCTGCATCTGTACCTCGTGCTTGCTGGCGTGGGCCTTCAGCGTGTCGAATTTGCCCTTGTACCACTTTTCAGCCTCCTGCACGTTGCGGGAGGCAACCTGTTCGATCTCTGCCCGCATGGTGCGCAGGTAGGCGGCCAAGTCGGGCCGGTCCGCGTCTATCTCCGTTGTCACCTTGGAGTCCTCGATCTGCTTCATCAGGTCCGCCACC
Organism: Hiodon tergisus; assembly: GCA_025775045.1. NCBI lineage: Eukaryota > Metazoa > Chordata > Actinopteri > Hiodontiformes > Hiodontidae > Hiodon > Hiodon tergisus. The sequence continues at coordinate 6,159,057 of JAOVYW010000093.1, read as the reverse complement.
TCCTCATCATGCAGCTTCTTCAGGAACGCGATCTCTTCCACTAGCTGCTCCACCCGCTTCTCCAGATCCGCCTTCTGTAGTGTTGCGCTGTCCACGTCCTGACGGAACTCTCGCAGGATCGTCTCGGCCTCCTCTAACATGTGGGAAGGGCGTCGTGGTTAAATCAAAAAAGCTGCGTGGCAACTAACATCTTTACTTTGGTTAACTATCTTAAAGGTTGCTCCAGTCTGACAACAAATTATTTATGCCTCATTCATTACACTAATGATTGAAGGTCACAAGAATCTGTCAGTGCACCAATTCATGCATATTTGTGCATAAGAATATACCATATTACTCTCGTGTATATGTGGGGAATAGATGCACTGTTCTGGTCAGATGAGTAGCTTAGCGGCAGGGTCATGATCGCACCTTACCTTTCAGTGCCATTTCTTCGTCGAGTTTGAGCCTCCACATTTCCACCTCTTCCTCGATGTAGCCCCTCTCAATATCGGCTGCCCCTTTCTCGCCGGTCAGCAACTCAATCAGCTCCCTCATTTCTTTAAACTTGATGGCGTACTCCTCGCCGATGCCGCTCGCGCCCCCCTTGAAGCGGCCCTGCATGGCGGCCAGCTCGGCCCTCAGAGACTGGTTCCTCAGCTCCAGGGCCTGGACCTTCTCGATGTAGCCCGCGAAGCGGACGTTCAGCTCCTGCATCTCTTCCTTCTCGTTGGTGTGGTGCTTGTGTATTTCCGTCCCCACTTCCACGGCGGTGCCCTGGAAGCCGGCGCGCCCACGGCTGTGCGAGGGTCCCCTGCATCGGGAGGGTGACGGACTCTGCACGCGGACCCTGCTGGATCCACTGACCAGAGAGAGCGTTTTCTGGGAGTAAGACGTGCCCCTCATGTTTGGTAAGTGCAATAAAAGTCAGCTGAGTCTTTTTCTCGAGAGTAGTCCTGCGCGAGGTGTTTGAACAAGACGTAAATTTTGTTTCCACCAAGCCAACCCTGGAACTGACCGTCCCTGGGACCGATGCCGGTTTTTAAAGAGCTGCATGGAATCTCACAGAAACCCTCGAAACCCTCACACGTTTTTGACATGTTTTAAATCTGGATTATGACGCTCGGCCAAAGCCTCCACAGCTTGCCACATTAGCTTAGCATTGCATTGCTATGAGGTGCACGGAGTCAAATGAGAATTTGTGCCCCGGTGCCACATAGCACTGTGAGCGGCGAGTAGCCCACCAAATCTCCCATTCGCTAAGTGTGAAAGCCTGAATGGCATTTTGCACTTCAGAAAATACTTGAGAAGTGCCTTAACAATGTCAGGGTTTCCCCGGCGGATCACACATGGACAAACGTTCAGACAAAACCCCACTCCAGGGAAAAAATAATTTATGTCCGGGACAATGTTTATGTTCGACGGGGGGCCCTCCTGTGAATCGTGGTATGGAATTCTATAATTGTAACAGGTATGTATTTGTACTAAATGTGTTGGTCCCACTAAAGTTTCTACTGTCCATTTCGGAGACTATTTCTTTAGTGCATTTAAAATGAGTGGTTCTATAGTAACTAGTTTTTTAAAATAAATTACTATTATGAAACACTTGTAATATTAACTTTAACATTCTAGTCCTTGGGTGAGTATTATCAAAAATGAAAAGGTAAAATTACCTTGTATTGAGAAGAAAATAAAAAATAAAAATTTTAGGCTATTAAATACAATTAAATTAAATTTGATTAGCAGGTTGAAAATACCAGATTCCAAAACGCTGCAGTGCAGAGATAACATTTCCATGATGTTATAAGTGAGAATAATACCCCTGTTGTGACCAGCTACAAGGCTCCATTTTCTATTACATCATGGAGGTCTGCAGACACTAACCAGAGATTCCAATGTGCTCATGAGACCCAATCATGAGACAGTGTGTCATGACAAACCCTCACTTAGAATGTGATGTCATCCACTGGAACACTGACCATGTTTAGCAAGGGACTGGGTCTGTCCATTCATTGGTAGGACACCTAGCTCTGATGAATATACGAGTTGACGGATAGTTTGAGAAGAAGGGTGTTTTAGCTTAGAAAACCTTGGCTGCCATTGTAACGGTAGTGATGGTTAGAGAAACCTCCATTGGATTGAGTGTGAAACAGAAGGAAACCAATATATAAGCAGAGGAACACAATGGCTTCACAGCTGTTAACACGAAGTAAACCACAAGTCCACTACTGCTATTAAGCAGCCTCCTTCCATTCTTAAAATCCTGCGTACAGAGAAATTATTACTCCCATGATAGCAGATCTCAGGAACTAATATATTTATGTGATGTGGATAAAATTAGCGACATCATTATCGTTATTATTATTACAGCCTTCGTTGTCTCTTTTCTATGCAATGGGCATACATATTCTCTATGAAAAGTTTCCACTCACGCACATTTCTCTTGTAAGCAGGTTTCCCCACTGTGTGTGCTTAAGACCAAGCACTGCCTGTGTGCCTCAGGCCTCGTTGTTTTAAACTGTGGCTATATCTCCCTCCACTTTTATTGTTGGTGTGCCATTGTTATGTAATGGCCTTCGATGCAGTTCACATTTCCTGTTGTTTATTGATCATTTTGACAGAAAAATATGGAATAAAACAAAAAGGAAACAGAATTAGATTCATTTTTGTTAGTGAGCAAGTATCTGCAAACGCGGTCAATTTAAATAAGTCGGACATCTTGCCGATATATCTCATGTGGGTGCAATAATGATGACATCATCTCCCTGTTCCTCAGTAGGATGTTTTGACCCTAATAACTAGCTCTACAGATGTGTCATCTCACTGAGTGAGTGTCCACTGAGACCTGAAGTATCTTGCTACTGTGCAGATATTCACAATCAATACTATTCTAGTATACTAGACTGGAGTGTGTCAACCTAATTGACTGATTTTAAAAATGCTACCAGCTAATTAAATTAGCTCAGTCTTTTGAGAATGGAGTACAGTATCTGCAGACATAGCTTATGAAATGGTATCCATTGATTGTTTTGGTAACTATGAAAACGATACTGTGAAATCATAGTACATAACAACTGTTGTTGTGTCATCGTCCAATTTAAACGTAGTCATTAAACATCAACCAAGACAATCAATAAACTGAGCAATTTTTAAAATATTATTTAACTAACTGTCCAAGACGTGATCAAATCGTAAATATTTTAGAGAGCTTCAAGTGTAGATTAATTTCGTGACAGATGTTGAAGATACGATCACAAATTCAACTGTTGCGGGGAAAAAATACATCGAGGGAGAAGGTTTTCTCAGGTGTGTCAAACGGCAAGCAAATTGAAATTCAAGTCATTCCGCCAGGATGTACTGAAATGGACCCTTTTTGCCTTATTGTATTCTAGTGAGGGCAATATGTTCTTCAAAAGAAACACCAGTAGTAATGCCTCATTTGTCATCATTGTGGAAGGTGTTTAGGGACCCTGTTCACACTAATATCAGTCTTCACTGTCTGAAATGGACACTCTCTCGACATCGGCTCATCTGTTATAGTCATATAGTCATATATATATATATATAGGTCCTAAACGTTTTACTCCCCCCAGTTTCAGAGCTGGATCATTTCCAACCATGTTTCAAGAGGAGCTTTGTCTTTATTAGACTACAAGGCATTATCCGTGTCATTGAAGAGAGAAAGAAACTCCTTTTGGACCATTTGCACAATTGTCAATACAATATCTATTTCATACGCAAATTCATATGTTTTTAAGAATGCCACACAAAAAAAAGTGTTCATTAAAATAACCACTAGATGGCAGGCAGATTCAAGATATTATTAATGTTAGTGTTTGTCACATTCTGTTAAGTCGTTTCTCTAATAAGTCATTATGTAGGCACTATTGCAATAAGGCTTAATGACAAAGTGAAATTAATAGTCCCTCATTAGTCTTCATCCCAAGTCTGTTCTGGGCAACCACATTTCTGTAAATGTATTTTTGATAAATGATGTAATGAAATATAAATAAATATTATTTTTAAGTCAAGTGTTGTGACAACAGTGACTCTATCCCCAGTTTTTAAAATGATTTGCATGTTGGATTGTGCGTGAGTGATAGGTGATCCTTGGTTTATTCTGGTCACCTTCTGGTGTATCTGAAGGTCTCCTTCTTGCATCTGTTCTGTCGAAATCACATATTAAAATAATGAACAAATCAGCGGACAGAACTGAATGCCGAAACTAAAAAGTAAAAATGTTGTCATGCTCCAAAACTCAAAACTGACAGAAAAGAAAACCTGTACCGCTGTGTGGATCGGATCTGGCTTTTATCAGGACTGTTGGTTTGCATGGAACATTCACTGCCCAAGACCACTCCTTTAACTACTATTTCAACTATTCAGATGTGCAGTTTTCCACGATGTGTTCAAGAATAACCTGCTTTCAGTAATAAAGTAAAAAAATGTAACGTGGCATGAAACTTGATCTTTCCAGGTTCTAGCTTCACCTTTACCAAGTTTCTCCGTACTCAGTGGTTTTGGCTCTGCGAGAAACACAAAAAGGTGTCTCAAAGTTAAGACAAAACTGTCATGATACAAACAGCGGGAAAGAATCTCCGTTAATCCTAATGGTAACACGGTACAGACGTCTGTGGTTATGGAAGTGCGCGTCAATGAAGACCGGGTCCTTCTCCAGTGTCTCCTGACGGTCTGCATCCTAATGACCAGGGGAGCAGTAAACAAGGCCCAGGTCTTCACACATTTCGTCAGCCAAGACAGGTCCACCTCCACACCCTATGTGTGAACGTGGCCATAGATGAGTCTCCAGTCACAGTGCAACAGCCCTGCCGGCCTACAGCTTTCCGAGAGGCAGCGACAGGAAGTTAATGCTCCCTCTGAGCACTGACAGCACTGGGAGGTTGCGTTACCTGCTGACCGGATTGCTTCCCCGATGACGGGATGTGTCGGGAGTGCAGCCACACCGTTCCCGGGGAGAATCTAGACCCCCACCGAAATGGTCCTGAGCAAGCCTGCTAGCCTCCTTG
>JAOVYW010000093.1:6134704-6145430 GCA_025775045.1 Hiodon tergisus | reverse complement strand
CATAGTGGCAGCGGTAACGGGTGAAATCTTTACTGCAAATAAAATATTACTTGAGCTCCATTGCTGTTGGGCAATCACTACAGGGCAGAAGATATAGTGCCATTCACTTGACCTCAAAACAGACACAGGAGCCAGTGTCTGATTCCTACTGTATGCTCGAGTCAGGTTACAACGACACGACTTCCTCAACCTGATCTTCAGAAGAACACGGTACACGAGTAGGTGCAAGGGTCATTGTCATTGATATCAAGAGAGCCCATGAGGGGATGAAAACAAATACCAAACCATGCCCAGCCTTCCACTTCACTGTGTGCCAAACTAAGTGAACGCGAAGCCCGTCATCAGGTCCGCCTGAGACTGCACAGATCCGGGGAGCTCAAAAAGGCAGCCATTTTAGATCTTAGATGTTTGGCCTGCACACAACATGAAGGCCGTACAACTGACCTCCCCAACTGAAAGCCCAGTCACTAGAGATTCTAGTGACAAAACTTCCAGATGTATTCAAGCACTCTCCTTGCTCGGCAACAAATCTTTCAGCGAAACCTTTTTCATGTCCTGCAACAAGACTGCTTACATCTGAAGAATGTTTTTTTGTTTTGTTTTTTTCCATCTTTTTTGATTCATTCATTCTGACCGGGACAAAAGGAAAGGGGGAACTGACAACTAAGCTCCAGGAGGAGGTCTAAAAATGCAAAGCATGTCTGAACTTCCTTTTTTTTCCATAGCTCAGACAACATCTGCAGCCTTGGGTTAAAGAGGGAGGAGAGAAGCGTCCAGCATGCCACCTGGGGGACCTTCCTCTGAGCACAGAGGACAAAGCCATCTGACTCGGCTCCCTGGATTCCAAAGTCTACTGGCATTTGTTAATCACCAACCGGTCTCTCGGCATAGACAAGAGCTGCCAGCAGTCACACCCTAAACTCAAACTCGCCAGCAGCAGCTGCTCTGTCTGAAAGAGGGCCTTTGAATAAGCCAGTACTAAGCTGATTAGGAGTACAGAGGTTTTGTCCTCAGCCGTTGGTCCTCCATGTCATGCAATGAGAAGAGAATACTGTTTACATTCTCCGGGGGCTGGCTCTGCCCCATTTTCCCTCTTTAAGGAAAAACAAGACTTTCAGAAATTCATAAGAGGAAACCTAACTGTAACAATCACATTTACAGTCTGAGGAATTATGGACTATTTTTTACCCCCTTTAGACAATTTTTTTTTTTTTTCTTAAAGAGCAAAACCTTAACTCATCAAGAATACATTGCATGGATGCTTAGAACATTAAAGGATTTTTGATCATATGAAGATGTAGGCCTCTTCATCCATTAACAGAAAGCTTCATCCATTCACTAACAACAAACATACCGGCGGTTATTGGTGAAGCCACAAAACATCCATCAGACTAGGTCAGTCGGAGTGATACACACTGACGTCCTGAAGAACAAAGCAAAGAAAACCCAGGTCTCTCTTATCAGCTCAGGCTCTCCAAGACAAATTAAAAGGAACTCATTCCATTCTCACCACAGACATCTGTAAAACGTACCGTGTTCAGCCCCACATTCACGCTATACCCCCATTAGGAAAAATAAAGCACCTCTGCAAAACTCAGGAGACGGACATAAGGCATTCAACAAAGCGGGCCTTATCCAAGGAGTGCTCCACCCAGAAGTCATTATTAGTTTTACCGTTTTATACATATATAATACTGCCCATACCTTTCCCCAAGTGAGACATTGATTATTGCAGCCCCTAAACGCAACCTTGAACACGTAGTTGAACTTTATGTTCTTCCCTCTCATTTGGTTTCACATCTACAAAAGCCGATTTTGGCCATTGTTCTTCATTTTACACCTGGGTTTTCCTTTATGACAAGGAGAATCTTTAATCTTTAATAATGCCGTAGAGTAATGGGACGTGCTGGACAGCACACTACTACCTTATGTTGACGTGCCAATTTTTCTAGGTGGCAAGAATTATTTGCAACTCAAAGAAAAAACATTTTTCTCTCTATAGCTCTTCGATTAATGTGGATTAATTTTTGGTCCCAGATGGGTACCTTGCTTAGATGCAGGACTTAAACATGACAACCAAAACATTCTTTTAAATAAACAGGCTGCATGACCGATTCTATGCTAAAAAACTGGGGGAAAAAGACTCCAAACTAATTTAGATCCTGGGAAAACAAAGCTTAACTAGATAATTGAGACTTACTGTACTAGCTTATTTTAGTTTTCTTTCCTCACGTAGATGAACGTTTGAATGAAACTGATTAAACACCTTTGTAAGACCCCTCGGTTTCAAAGGACTGCGCTCAGACACATTGGCTGTACACCGTGAGTAATTGCATATATTCTGAAGAGCTCAAAACAAGTCCCTTTGTGGTGGCAAGGTGGAAGGGAGAAGTTGATTTTACACAGCGCCTTCGCATAAAAGGACCCATGTCAGTGCTGAATCAGTCCTGCCGTGATGTGCCAGTGGATGATGGTCTTCACACCTGACCACTTACATTCCTGAAATAATTACAAGCACTTGTATCATTTCTCCTGTTTGGTTCAGCTACCGCCGGAACCAACAGTCTCAACAGGAGTACTGGGCACAAGATCCTTCCTAAAATGATCACAGAGAAGTTCGTAGACCATATGTTTGATTTTTTTTTGTTCAAGAATGGTACCCCCTTGCCCCATCTCCCTCCAAACACCACGCAGGAGTTAGGCAAGCAATGCAAAAAAAAACAAAAGAAACTCTTTCAAACAGATGTCTTTGTTTCATATTCCAGACAGTGAGTGGTGCTACTAAACAGAGTAGCTGGTCATGTAGAGGATTGGATGACACTTCTGAACAACAAAGAATGGCATGCTTGTTCCTCCTCATTTCCAGTTTTAGAGGACACATTCACATCTTTAGCACCACAAAAACCTCTACGTCTGTAGAGGAACATAATTTGTACAGAACCTTCAGTCTTCCTGTCAAGAAATTTTCAAGTTGTTCCCTTTCGTATGTCACAATTACAGTGTGCAGAAGAGCAAAATCTTTAAAATAATAGAATATTCCTTTGAAAAGAGAAACCGACTGCCAGATATCATAATTTTATTCCACAGAGTTTTAACATCTCATCACTGTCACGTGTTAAACATTGTCAAAAGACATGTACTGCTGTATTTACATCTTATTCAGTTCAAAAATAACCTAAGAACCTAAAAAAATCAGCAGGTTGGGGAAAAGAAAGATGTCAGGACTTTAAAGAGTCAGGATTTTAAACTTGCAAATGTGTTTTGCCAACACATTCAAATATACATTTACATAAATAACATAACACCCAATACACATTTTTCCCATAAAACGGCATTAGGGAGGCCAAAACCTGACATTATATATGATATTATCAACGTTTTGATCCTTGTACTACAGGGTAACTCCACAAAAACCCCTTAAAGATGATTACCCGTGGTACAGGTATGGATTATACCTCAGTACAAACTATGATTTTAGACATGAATCAAAGGAATACAATAAAACATTAGCATAGAATGGTAAGGTAGCATTGAATGGCGAGTGTAGTTGAAGAGAGTGTTGGTTTCTTGTACAATCTGAGGGTAAATCAGAAGCACAAGATAGGCACTCCTAATGGCTTCCTTTCAACTGTCACCAACAATTATGTCTAGGCAGAGTCAGATTACCGCCTAACATACAAACATCTCCCCTGATGGTTTCTGGTTTCCAATGTTTTCACAATGAAAATTCCTTTTAATGAACATCGATTTAATAACCAAAGCCTACTGAAACACAGCTAAAAATATACCTAGCACAGCAACTTAGACATCATAAGTCTCAGGACTGAGAGCCAGAAGGAAGGTTTGGTTCCACACTGCAAGGTTAAGTTAGCCGTTTCAGGAGCCTATTGTAGTGAAGCCAAGTGAAGCCACCTCCCTTAGCTGCTCTGACAGAATTATTTCATGCATCACAGCAGAGGCAGCAAGAATGCTTGCTCTGCAGACAGGCCTCCATTTTGCTGAGCTCATTGCTGTTCCTAAGGTAATGATTGCCTGGTTGCCCACCATTTTAGGGCCCTCAAGGTCCCAGCACTGTAACCTTCTCCACTCACACTACATCTATCTTGTTACACAGATGGAACCATTTAGAATAAAGGCAACAAATCCTGGGCCAGTTTAATTCCTGTTTTCTATCACTACAGTCAATGAAAGCAGAAGTGAGATCTGCTATGTGGAAGTCCACCACAATATCTTCAGATCTATCCAAAGTTCTCATGGGAGAATTTGGGGAGAGGCACAACAGAGCACTAAAGTCAAGACCCTCCAGTGATGCTCAAAGATATCTACTAGAGATCATAAAAGGAAAAAATTACTTCCCAGCCATAAATAGACACGTTAAAATGTCCAATGAAAACTGTATTTAGCTGTACTTAATGGAAAATCCATGTTTACATTAAAACAGGATGTTAACCAAATAAAACCAGTAGTACTTAAAATTAATTTGAAATGTAATTTTATATAGGGTTCATTTAAGTAATGATCAAATGATGTTGCCAAGTTGTGCTTCCTATTTTATATACATTTTTCACCGCAACACATAAAATAGAGATGATTATTGATTAGAATTAAAGCAAATTGCAACACAAACATTAACTGAGGGTATAAAACTCACCAGTCGGGTGGTGGTAAGGGGCTCAGCCACCACCCTCAATACTCTCATTACAAATCCAAGGCCATCTACCAAGCTGGCAGAATCTGGTGAGCCCGTGGAGAGTTGCACAGAATGCTGTATTGCAAATGAGCTTCTCATTACTGAGCCCAACCTCACACCAAGACAGGGCCCGCAGGTATTTCCGGGGAACCATGATCACGTCGTTGTGGTTCAACAGAGAGTGAGGAACCTAGGTGTTGAACCAAACCTGTAGTGGGTGGATGCACAGGAGGCCCAGACGAAAGGGATTAAGATGCTGCTGCCATCAGGCCCTGAACTCTGTGGAACGTGAAGGACCTTTCCCAGTTGAAAAAGATCTAAGCTGGCTACAATCTTTGGTACTCTGCAGTCCGAAAGAGTAGAGATCTATTTTTGGACGGCTGCTACGGCTCTTAGTTTTGTTTACACTCAGGCCAAACCTGGAAAGGTGTTCTGTGATGAGTTGCATGTGATGCCAAGCCGGTTCTGGCTTGGCAAATATGAGCCAGTAATCCAGATAGTGGCCAGAATTGCGTCCACAGACTTTGTGATGGCGCTTGGAACCGGGGACAGGGCAAATGGCAGAAGACAAAATGCACAGCTCTGCCCTTGGAAGGCAAGGGAACCCAGGTCTGAGCGACACCCCTGAGCAAAGGCAGACCTTGGGAGACCTTGGGTACCTATAGAAGGAGTCTCTTGGGGCTGCTGCTTCTCTTTAGGGGGAGCAAAAGAGCACACATCCTCCCTCTACCCTTGCTGTATTCCCAGACCAGAAAAAAAAAAAAAGGTGGAGCCTGAGGCTGCCCCAACGGACATTCCAAAGATCTAGTAGGCCATTGCATCTGGGCCACCTGTTATCTAGGGGCGAGGTTTAGAAAAATGCCATTGTAGACTCCCTAGCCTAGCTTCGACTGCCTCAAAATATCCTCCAATTCTAGACCAAAGGAACGGCTTGTGGTGATCGGTGCATCTAGCAGGGCCGTCTTATTGGCATCCTGGAACAGCTACAATTGATGGCGGGCCACAGCATAAATGGCCGGGTTCTTATCCATGGCTTAGGGGGATCAACTACAATTATTTAAGGAGTAACCTTGAGTTCAGTTCGAGTTCTCCCAGCCGGTCAGGGCAGAGCCCTCCGTAAGCTGCAGCCAGGATCTTAGCCTGGTAAGCCACAGTGAACAGTAGTCACCAGAGGAGTAGGAGGGTTCAGGCACTCTTCAAGCTGTCTACAAAAAAAGGGTGCGATTCTGGTCTCCCAGGGACAGAGACCTGCCCCTCCTCTCCCTTCATCTAGGCAGATGAGGACAAGAGGATGAAGAGGAGCCTGAAGACGGGGAGGCAGACCCTCCATGCTGAGGAGACCACACTCCTCATGCCCTCCTCCCTTCATTCCTTAGACACTTTGCATGGTCTCTGGAGCAATCACACCTTCCCGTTCCCTTGGACGTTCACTGGTGCGCTTGCTAGGGTGCACCTTAGAACGCCTTTGGAAAGACCCGGAGAGGTCCATGGGCAGACGAGAAACTCCGGTTTTGAGCGGCGTCAAACCCATGATTTTCGTGAGGTTTCCCCGTGTAGACATTTCCATGAAAAGAGCAAGTCGTCAAATGACATTTCTCTCAAATTATTCCTCTCACAATACTAAGTTTAGTAACACATAATAACGATCGTCACAGCACAGACAGTTTTTCTGCAGATAACACGAAACAGGCAAAAAAACGGGAGATGCTAAGATTTAGTACTCAGTTTCCGCACAACACAACTCAGTTTCTGCATGTCTGAAGGAAAAGAACAAACGAACTGCCATGGGTGTCAGGTTTTATAGGATTGCAGTCACATGACAGGGGTGCTCTCGAATGATTTGATCAGATATGTCTGGGGTTCTTGGGGAAATTATCCGATTACCCGATCTGGCCCAGATTCAAAGTACAAAATATGAAAGTTTACATTACAAGAATACAATGAATTGTACAATCATTGTATAAAAGTAATTTAAACATAAATGATTGTCGACTTTAAAGACATAAACACGAACAATTTGGAAAGGAATGCAGTTGTTGCACACTCCAGCCAATCAATAGAAGTAGAAGGTTTGTAGAAAAATCTAGATCAGTCCATTTCTCCCACCAACTAAGGGGGGAAACTGGGTAGGGATTCCTCTATGAAGCCAATGGAGACCTTGAAAGAGCGTCGGAGTTCGACGGCTGAGATGGGGAGTAAATGCAAATCTGTCAACAATGTCCCAGCTGCCCTTTTTTGGCAGAGAGGCAGGAAGTAAGCCCTTTCTAAGAAAAAAAATTAAATAAATCTCATATCCCATATGGGGTTTCCAAAAATAATTAAATGATACGGTGAACATGTGGCAAAGTGTTTTGTGGTCAGAGGAGACCGAATTGAAACTTTTAGGACTAAAATAAATTGGTGTTACAATTGGTGCACACGGCACACCACCCAGTCAACCCTATTCAAATTGGTGGCAGCATCCTTTAATGATGATGCTCCACATTAGCAGAGACAGGGTAACTTGACAGGATGGAGAGTAAAACGGATGGAGCCAAGCCTAAGCAAATCCTTGAGGGGAAAACTGGCAGCCAAATTACGTAATTAACATATTTCCAGGTTTTTTTGCTGATATTCTTTTATCCATCAAAGTAGTTATTTTTAGCATTCAAATTGTGAATGAAAATACTCGAAAAAAATATCGAACAGAACGGAATTTCGATGCACCATCACCCATAATTCTGTGATATGAGAGAATTGGTCAGGGGTCTGAATACTACTGCAGGGCACTGTATATATAAATGAATGAACCTGATGCTGACCAACAAGTGCAAACGGGGTAAGACAATCCCGGAAAAGATCCCTGTGGGAATTAATGCACTTTGTAGATGCTTGCAGATTCAAGAATTTAAAGGGCACAGAAAGGAAAAAAATATAATATATATATATAGTTGTCAGATATGGCGCAGTAGTAGCATATTTACGGATGAAAATGTACATTTTTCCAAGCAAATGCGTGTGCATAAGCTGTTTTGGACTGAACAGCATTGAGACACTGCAAGAAAAACAGCATGAATCCGTCACCAAGACTGCACGTATGATTGCTACAAGGAAACTCTCCATAAAGAGTTGCTGGATAAATAAGTTTGGCAAATTATGGACATAGGAAGCAACACATTCAACAAGAGTTTGGCTCTTGGTAAATAGCTTGGACGAGAATCAGTTCCAAAGCTTGTTACTTATGCTTGTCCTGTCCTGCGGACAAACAGCAGATGGGTGCCATGACAAACAGGACTCCCTATTTGCCAACATCTCTGCCTAGCCCCCTATCTTAAACACTGTATTTCTACCTTACCGTCTGGATGTAAAATATAATTTCATGTTGCTAAGAAGGAGCAGGATACAGAGAATGATAAGGCACAAGAAAACCCAACACATAAATTCAACAAGGATGGCCAATTGTAACGTCTACCCAACTGGAATAAAACACTAGATTTCGGTTGCCATTATAACCTGGAAAAGTGATGAATCATATTCACAACTTCACAATTATACAAATGTTTCAGGAGATGATCTACATCATCTGCTTTAAAAAAAAAAAAGAGTGCATTTGCTGTAGCAACCCGTACAACCACAATTAATGGTTTCAGGCCAAACGTTACAGCGATAACCTATACCACTAAAGTTGTACTGTATTTGGTTCACAAACACAACGCTTGCTCGTAGTACAAGTTCTCAAAGCAATGCACAGACAACAGCAATCTCCTCCCAGCTTGAAATCATAGTTCTCCCGGCTGACAGCTATGATTCTGCAAAGAAAATAGGCCCAGCCCATGGCAACATGTGTGTGTAGCTGGAATTCTACAGTGAGAAATCAAAGCACAGTGGGTAAGAGAAGGCAGCGCGGCCCCTCCCGATTGCAAACACTGTGCAGTACAGGCTATCCGTTATCTGGACAATTAAATTCCTTCACCATTAACATATCATAGGATGGCTTACACCACACGATTTTTGTAATCAGGAGATGTAGCGGCGCAAACACTTTTTTCAACTAAATTTGGAATGAAAATGTCCAGGTTAATTCCCAACTTCCCTGCGGTTGAGGAAGGTCAGGCAAACTCTCTGGCCCGACCTCCATTGAAATTTAAAAACCGTCACTCAATTTGATTATTTCGGAAGTGCCGTCTCAAGCTGCAAACAGCAGAACCGCACCCTACATGGTCATCTAACGCAACAGCGATTCGAAAAGAGATATGCATCCCTTCCAAACGGGCGGGTACCCACAGTAACGCAGGGAGCTGGGCGTCCTCCAACCAAATGCCTCCTTCCCCACCCAAGAGGCTCAGCCAATCGTGCGCCGCTGCTCGACGGCTCCTCGTCAGTCAGCAGTGACACAACCCAGACTGAACCAGCCGTCTCTTTGAGAAGACGAGACACAAGCGTACTTTACTTTTCCCATGGGTTAAAATCCTTAGTGAAGGCGCCACTGGTGAGCATGTTATGTTCACTCATAGCTACAGTGTGCAGCAGGGCTTCTTTGCCTGGATTCCATCAGCCTGGGTCAGCAAGGTTGCGGCCATACTCTTACAGTTGGGTTTCAAAAAGCAGAAGTGCCACGTTCATTTGTTTTTTCAACCCATCGCCCCTTCTTCGATCGACACTGTTAGAGAGGGAGCAAGGGGTGTGTCTTGGGAAAAAACCCTGGCGCCTTTTTGAATAATCTCTTTGTTTAGAAAAAAAAAAAGAAAATAAAAAAAGCCACTCTCTTTCGTCCACATCATGCTTTTTGCTAACATGTTTTTGTGATTCTCCGGGATATTGCGGCTTAATCACCCGGCTCATTCGCGTCTGTTCAATCAGCGTTCACTCAGTTTGACAGGGATAGATTTAGCCTCCCCTTGATTCTGTGACTTCAAAGAGATATTACGAATATAAATGCTCAAGTCCCCTGCATGCAGTCTTAGGTGTTCCACTCCCGGTCTGTAGGACCCATAATCAGAAACTTCTTCAGACAGCCTGTCTCAGAGACACCACATTTAAGAGTATGATCCACATGACAGCAATGACGGCATACTTTTTAAAATAGAGCCAGGTTGATTTCTTTTTAGACGGGCCTTCTTCAAACAGAACCACATTTCCTAAAGAAGACCTCTTCCGTCAAGCACAAAAATACAGATTTTAGCACTGAAAGTATAACTGAGATTTCAAATCATGAGAATTTCACTCTGGAACCTGGCCAAATACTTTTAACTTTGCCGTTCTGAGGGATCCTGACATAGCAGATACTAGAGTTACATTATGTGGGTGAGGTTACAAGTTGTCCTGGCAGACTTGAAATGACCTACGAGACACAGAGGACGACAGGTCTGAAGTGATGATCCGTCGAACAAATGCATTCGTAGAGATCTCTCCATTTGGGCATTGTTGTTGCTCCCGTTAGGAACATTTTAAAAGCGCTCCGAAATGTTTGATCATCTTCCATTTAGACAATTAAGGTGCAATTACTAAATAAGACCATTACTTTGGGTTAGGGTTAGGGTTACCCATCTCATATTGACAATTTTTTCCGTTGTAGATTTTTTACTTGTAGACTAGACTTGTCACACAAAAGCAAGACCACTGTGGATATATCTTGTTGACAACATTTGGCTAGAGAAAACCATGTAAAACTGAAAGCCACCTCATTAGAACAGAAACAAATGCCACTGGGTATCACTGCAGAGGAGACAGCTGAAAAGCTTTCAACATGGGTGTTATGAAATGCGTTATTTTACATGTTTATGTAACATTTGGTACTTTAATATCGTATAATACCACAGACTTTATACAACAGGGTCCTGTTGTTTCTCTTCGGACAAGTTCTCTTCAGATATGTTGTTATGCGATTGGATTAGATTTTCATCCTTTTAATCTGGCATTCAGTTCACACTCACCAATCTCTGGCTGAACCCACAGACTTGAAGTGATCAGAATTCTACTGCGCTAGCCCCTACAGAACCTTACTCGACACCTCCGGAGACATTTAGACAGAAGGTGCACGGGCTACTGGTGTAACCT
>JAOVYW010000093.1:6111820-6124142 GCA_025775045.1 Hiodon tergisus | reverse complement strand
CCTCTTATAGCTGTGGAGATGTTCTGAAGTCACCTCTTACAGATGAGGAGATGTTGTGAAGTCACCTCTTATAGCTGAGGAGATGTTGTAAAGTCACCTGTTATAGCTGAGGAGATATTGTGAAGTCACCTCTTATTATTGAGGGGGGTGCAGTGAAATTACCTCTTATAGCTGTGGAGATGTTGTAAAGTCACCTGTTATAGCTGAGGAGGTCCATTAAAGTCGCCTTGTATAGCCAGAGAGGTGTTGTGAGGTTACCTCCAATAGCGAAGTAAACCCTGTAAAAGGACCTCGTTGCGCACCAGTCGTTGTGTTTGTTAAAATAAGAGAATTCTTTTGTGAAGAATAAAAGGCAAATCCCGTCTTCCTGTCACTTCCCACCCCTGGACTGCGCACGCCTCGGCATGCTACAGGTTCTATGTTTAAACATGACACCATTAGTTTCAAAATCACATCCGAGTATAGTAAGTCCCTACAAGTTTTAGAGTCCTTTCATGTGTAGAAGATAGTGGTAGTAAGACAGGTGGGTTTTTCATCAGAATACAAGTGCCTTAATGGTTTTAGATTGTAAAGAAATACAGAAATCAAAAATACAGATATTCAAACTTAGCAGCAAACTTAGCACCAGAGACAAATTCCTTGTATGGGTACTCATACATGGCCAATAAAGCTGATTCTGATTCAGATTCAGATTCTGAAACAAAGTCACGTCTCCTACAATCATTATAAGAATATAAAAAAATGGGCTCCATAAAATTTTTATTTAACAAATGAGTGAACCTGTCTGCTTAGCACCAACACCTCTCAAAGGATCTCTGTACAGCCCTGATAATGTTTGCAAACAGGAAACAAGCTTCAAATTAAATACAAAAGGCTTCCACACACAATAAGCAACTCTGGAGGTTTCCGTTGTATTTTTCAGCTCCACTGTTCCTGGATTTAGGATTTGGATGCCAGTCACATTTCAATGTCTCTTCTGAGGTTCAAGCACACATTACACAGGAGCTAAAGAATCGCTGGACTGTTGCTGCAGGTGAAACATTTTGGCTGTCAAGCAAGAGACCAAAACGAGGAGAGAGCCATGAAGAGAAAAATGTTTGTAGGTACTGACAGTGTGCGCAAGCACTTCAGTCTTTTCTGAAAGGGCCGAGCGAATTCTCTGACAGTGGTTGACAGCAGGTCCTGGCAGTGGAGCAGTTTTATGGATTTGTTTTTGTAAATTTGGGATTATGGGAAACATTCTCAAGAAACACAATGTCGACAACGCTAACCCTGTGAAAGTCATTTTTACAGCTATTAAGTTATACAATAGTGTGTCAGTAGAGAAGAAGCCATTAAATACATTATCCAAAAGAAGAACAAGGGGTTCTGCAACAGGTTGTATGGCCTCCACAGAGCCCTGATCTCAACATCATCGGGGCTGTCAGGGAATACCTGGACAGACACAAGCAAGCGAGACAGCCAAAGTCTGTAGAAGAACTGTGGGAAGTTCTCCAAGACGCTTGGAACAATCTACTTGCTGATTGTCAAATAAAACTGCATGTCAGTCTACCTAAGAGAATTGATGCAGTTTTAAAAGCAAAGTATGGTCACGCCAAATAACAATTTTATTGTTTTATGTTTTACTGTTCACTGTCCATTGTAGAATTTGGAAGCATTTTGGCTTTCCATGAGCCTAAGACTTTTGTACAGTACTGTACGTGCTTTATATTGGAGTAATTCAGCTACATTACAGTGTCAATCAATATGGCCGAAGGGCCCTTCAATCATATCAGAGGAAAACAAGTCAAAGTTTGCTCCTATCTAGGTCCACTTTTCTCCAATGCCACCAAAGCCAAAACATTCCTTCTCCACTGTAATTTAGCCGAATGCAAGAATGTATTGCATAGCTGATAGACACTTACTCGGTTAGATTGTTTTGCTTTCATGCGGACAAATGCGTTTATATCATTCAGAATGGAAGATGTCAAAGGCCGAAAGAGAATGGGTGCTTTGGAGCTGGAGATGATTGCTGTTTTTCAAGAGGTTAGCAATGACTTTGTCAGGGACAAGTAAGGTGTCAACTCGTGTAATTGTAACTGTAACATGGACACAAACTGGCATGCCATTGTAGGCGGTCTGCAGTAAATGCAGTACTCATGGGTACCGTTATGTAGGCACTGAGTAGTGCCCATATTAATGTCGCCCATTTTCATGCAACAAATAACGATGATAATATTAATAATAGACTCATACATTTTGCAGTTCAAAGTGCTTGACAAAGTGTGATTAACATGACGATCAAAACAAATTCAATGGAATGGTGAAAAGACAGTAAAAGTATGATAAAAGTCATAAGACTTTAGCAAGGATCATAAGACATAAGACATAAAATCAATACAATTATAACAACTAAAATATATTTTAAACGAGATGAGATAAAAGCGAAGAGAACAAAGGAATAATAGGAATAGAGATACGTATAAAAATATGTAACTTGTCAGAAGGTGATCTTTAAAAGAGTGAGTTTAAAGTTTGGTTTTTAAAATTCCAATTGATGGTGCCTCTCTGATATGTTTGGGCAGAGTGTTCAAAAGTGTCTGAGGACATAAAAATAAAAGACTGCATTTGCACTTCTCTCATGCCTTACACACAGCAGGTTTTTCGGGATAGGTTGCAATTTGGCAGGTAAGCAGATAGCAGATCTGTAATGTGAACTGAAATATTCTGTGCTTAAAAAAACAGTCAAGGAATCCTAAAATCCATTCTAAAATTCACATGCAGCCTATGCAGGGATAATAGAATGAGTGTGGCTGTGCTTCTAGTTGTTGTCAATTCTCAATAGCTTGATATGGCAATCCAGAGAGAAGTGAGTTGTTATAATCAAGCTGACTTGTGATCAAAGCTTACACTAATCTCTCTGCATCAGCCTGAGCGAGAAACTACTATATTTCTAAGGTCAGAAAAGGCTGTCTTGGTTACATTTTCTTTCTCCATGGATTTGAAAGTTGAAGTCAGCATCTAAAGTTATCCCCAGATTTCTTGAGGTTTGATGTCTCCTGTCAGAAGTCCAAGGTATCTAACTAAGTAACTAACCTTGTCTTGTTCAGCTCTGTTATATCTGTAAGACAATTCTCAATGGAGCTGACAGTGGTTTCAAAACCAGGTACCATTGATACGCACAGTTGGGTGTTTAGATACTGTAATTTGCACAAAAGCCAGATTTTGAGATTTCTCTAGAATATTGTTTTTATTCAGATTGTCATTAAGTTCTTTAGAAATACTTTTTCCATAGCTTTTCTTAGAAAAGGTATATTTCAAGTTGGTCTGAAATTACATAAATTACTTTTTAAAAGTTGCTGCCCTTAAGTAGGGTTTCACCGTGGCGGTTTTCAAAGCAGTGGAGTAATCACTAGCCAACAAAGAACAGTTTTCTATCGGCTAAAACTGCAGCCTCCTGAGTGGCTCTGTTGGAAAAGATGCTCACACCAAGTTTAGACTGAGCCCTGCAAGCCGGAGTCTGCTATTTTAAATTCAGTTCATGTCATTAGTCGATTCCGACTGGGAGGACACAATTGGCAACGTGCTGGCTGGGTTGGGGTGGGTTAAATTGGCAGGTCTTTGCCATAGTTGGAAACGTGCTGGCTGGGCTGGGGTGGGTTAAATTGGCAGGTCTATACCATAATTGTCAATGTACTGGCTGGGCTGGGGTGGGTTAAATTCGCAGGTCTATGCCATAATTGACAATGTGCTGGCTGGGCTGGGGTGGGTTAAATTGGCTGGTCTATGCCATAATTGGCAATGTGCTGGCTGGGCTGGGGTGGGTTAAATTGGCTGGTCTATGCCATAATTGGCAATGTGCTGGCTGGGCTGGGGTGGGTTAAATTGGCTGGTCTATGCCAATTTCCTCTTGGGTAGTTGAGTCTCCAACTGGCTACCTGGGCACCCCTGCAGGATAGCTGTACTGTAATAGGTAATGTGGCGGACTGTGGTAAAGGGGTGAAACTGACATGGTTATTAAACTTATCAGCTGCAGTAGAGGTTAAAAAAGGTAGCTCAGCATCTTATTCCACGTTAACCCCTAAACTAAACTATTTTGTTTGTCACTCTGGATAAGAGCTTCTGCTAAGTGATTAAAACGTAAAATGGTTCTTACAAGTGCGTTGAACATTGTTTTTTGGCCAAAAATATCTGGAGAAAAAAAATCCACATGAATGACCTGACACCACAAGTTCAAGAACAGAGGAGACAGAAATGCCAAAAGTATAGCTTTGTTTTTTGTTTGTTAGCCCAGTAGCATGCTGTTCAAAACCGAGACAGTCACTTGAAAGTCTGTAAAATCTATAGCCTTGAAACATCATTTATTATCAACATGATCCTCCCACATGAGAACTCCACCATAATCAGTAGATATTATAGAATTTTATTGTGAGAATTTTAGGAGACATTACGAGCTTTGCTCAGGTAGACTTTAAGTAATAATTTTAAAATAACTTATAATAACTTAATAATTTACCTGGGCAAGATATTCAAAAGCAAAGAACACTACAAAATAAATTTGTTATTTATATTATATGGAATGTGACATTACAACCCTTATGTTTATAAACGGTAGATTAAATTAAATTTAATAAAGGTTTATATGATTTATGCATGGTATATGAATGCATTACATGTATAGTGACTTTCATAGAAAGTGTTACCATGGTGTTTCTATGATGTGGAAAGTAGTGTACTGTGTTTTAAGTTTCTTCAGGAGATTTGTGACCTCATTTAAAAAACACATACACTCCACAAGATAAGAATCAATCAAAAACGAGATCAAACAAAAAATTATTTGAAAGACTCCACGCAGCGCAACCTGAATACAGTTTCAAAATCCTTTCAAATACAAACACACTACTTTTCTTACTTATCTTGTATGCATTGTGACTGTATGTTGATTCAACATCACCTCAAACCATACTTGCAAACTTTAATCTATCAGGAGTTTCTTGGTGTTATACAGTTTTTCAGGGGCAGATACCCTTTTACCTATTTTCAACACACAGTTGAGAAACCACAGACCAGAAAAGGGTCAGTAATAACACTTAATAGTACTCTAAATCTATTCCATTCTGCTTTGCACAAGAAGAGTTCCATTATATACATAGTCTGACTATAAGTGCATTAAATTGTGTTTAAAGGGTATTTTCAACAAAGCACTGTTTGTTTGGTTTCACTCCACTCCATGCTGTCGCCAGTAAGTTGTTTTCAGATTTTTTATTTTCTCGACTAGGGCAACAAGAGGGCCTAGTGGTTAGCTTTGGGACCTCACAGAGCCGGGGGCCTTTGTTAAAATTTGGCTAGGGTTACTTTTTGTCTGGAGTTTCTAGGAAGCTTCCTCTGGGAGTTTCCTCTGGGTGCTCTGGTTAATTCCCACTGTTCAAACTGACTTGCGAATTAGGTGAATGGCCAACTGTGACACTTACTGTGAATTTAAAGTATATCTTTGGTTTAAGCACCACCTCTTACTAGTTATCAAGTAAACTGCAATGACAGATCATAATTTTATGTGCTTAATTAGCTAGCAGCAGATGCAACATAGCTCCCAATAATATCTTATTTCAAGTTGAATTTCCTGTTAAGTTATATATTTTTATATATTTATTTATATATAAAGTTATTTATATTTTTATATATTTTTACGGTAAAAATACAAGCTGTAGGAAATATACTATTAGAAACTTCTTTGGGACGTATAGTATCCTAAACAATCTAACAATAACTATACATTTTACTTAGTTAAACCGATATCTATTTTATTCAATTACACGGTTTTGATTTAGGTAGCTATAGTTCTTCTAATGTTAGATCTATATTGCTCGATAGATTATTTAGCGAGTTTGATTTTATTTTTTGTTACATTTGTTGTTGCAACTTTGTCATCCAGGGACCACAGAGTCTGCTCTCAATAGGCAAGTTGATCACACTGACGTATGTGAAAAAAATTGTCATCGGCTTGTAAATGCTTGACAGCAACAACATGGTGATTGTTGATTTAATAGAGCTTTGTGCACTGTAAACAGTTTGTTAAAACTTTGTTGTTGTAAAAACAGCAACTGATTTGCCATTTCTTATTGTATCACTTGTACTCACAGGTGTGGTGACTGTGTTTGTACTTGTTTAGCCACAGAAACAGCCAACAGCTGATAGAGTTCATAGTTAGAATAAACATGAAAGTTTGGCATCTCATTTTCCTTGTGACTTCCCCTTCCCCCTGACTTGATGATTCTGCACTCTAATGGGGTCACCTTCCTAGAAGGTGCAGGAGGGAGAAGCATTTCTTTTGAGAAGGTGGCAACACGTCTGACCTGAAATGACTGACTGAAATGAGGGAAAAGCTTAGGCGGCCTGTTTAACCTTGTCTGCTAAACGTACTTGGATTAGGTAGTAAAAAAAGCAGTTCAAATTTGAGAATTTACCAGTTGGTTCCAGAATTTATTCTCGGCATAAATTCAAGAATTAAAGTTCTTGTGTCAGCTGTGCTAAAGTCGCAAGAAGTTTTTTTTTTTTTTTTTTGGTGGACTGAGGACTCAATCATTCAAAGGAACAAATGGTTTGCAGGCAGCAGCCATTGTTGAAGAATGAATACTCACACATAAAAGCAGTTTTAGCCAGCATTTAGTCTGGTCGGTGGGTGGGCAGAAGCGACAGTACACTGGTACACTGAGAGACTTGGAAGGACGGGTAGAACAGCAGTAAACTGGTACATTAAGTACACAGCTGCACATTCACATAAGGGGTTTTCCCCTCTAGAAGTTCAACTTCTGACTGCACATGCAAACAGCTATACTGCAGGCGGGCGGCTCAGTGCTGACCTCACAACACGTGTCCCTGGTGGCGCTCAATGATAAGCTGCAGCGTCAGACACTCAGGAGAAGTTCCCTCAGTCCAATGCACGGCATCAGCATCTCGACGAGGAACAGCATGATTGTGAAAGTGTGCCGCAGAGAAGCAGGCATTTGCTGACACAGTGGTGAGTATTAGGGCAATAATAACCCAGCACACCAACCAAGAGCAAGTGTGAAATGCTACTCATGCAGAAATGTGTTACAAAGGAGCTGGAGTTGGCCCTGTAAAAAGAGAACCCGAAGAAGAAGCTCCATGTTTCCATAAATGAACCTCAGAATGAATGGACCACCAGCTGTATAAATACAATGATTACTTAGATGAGAAAATTTGCAAATCTACCAATTTATCCCCATCCAATCAGACGTCACTGCATCTCCCCTTTTTGGAGAAAAACAGAGGTCACTGTGGCTGCCTGTGGACTTGTTCAACAAAGAAAAAACTGCATATTTTCAACATGACAATTTTTAATAAACCCTTTTATTTTATTTTATTTGAACAGTCAACTAGGACATTTGGGTAGACAGCCTTCTATCCTCAGCAACATTATTCTATAAAAAAATGTTTTTTTCTTTTCTAACCTAAAAGCCGTTATTGTCACTGTCCTTTACAGAACATAAGAGTCTTGTGTCCGGGCTCTCTTCTGTTTTCAAGTTTTCTTGGTTCTTCTCTGCCTCCCAAGATCGTTCACACAACTTTTGGGGATGGAGGTTGTGATAGTGGTTTGGGTGTGGGGAAAGGGGGTGACTGGTCTGCAAGTGAACTGGTTCAATCTGTAGACTACAGAACTTGCTGTGCTGGTGTGGCTCCTCTTGAGTAGCTGACTCTGGGACCACTTGAAGGTATCTCCTGTTGTGTTGTGTGACTAGGCCATTGTCTGTTTGTATCACATAGGACCTTGGCTCTGTAAATTTACCAATGACATTAGCTGGCATTTATTTACAACCTGTCTCTCCATCTAGCTTCACTCTCACACTCTACATTCTGGGTCTTGCTCTGTGGGTTGGAGTGTCTCCGACCATAGAAGAATTGGTAGGCTTGTCTCTCTGTTGCACTTGGTTGTGGCTGATGTGCTTCGGTTGCAGTTTTTAATCCAGTGTAGATGCACTCTCTGCTGCACCATTAACCTGTGAGTAATGGTGGCTGGAGGCGTTGAGAATAAAACCATACTTCTCTCCAAATTCCAGGAAGTTAGCTGATGTAAACTGTGCATTGAATTGCCGCTACCGGCTCCAGGGGTATCCCCACATCTGGCCTGGGTCGTCTCCTTCTCCATGGGACCTCAGGAGCAACAAAAACAACAGCGCCCTATTGTCTGCAACCCCATGCATTTACAACAAGATCAGACAGGTACTTCCTGTTTGTCGTTTTCCGGTTCTCCACAGCTCCCTGTGGAAGTCGGCATCCCTTTCCTGTCCCTCGCTCTCTGGGAGCAGGGAAGTCCGTCCGAAACCGGTGCACTCTGGTAAGCTCACACACCACCACACATTTCAAACTAAACACATTCTGCAGCACTCCACATGTATGAAATCATTCATAAAAGTGTCTGCTACTAACTCTTTCAAACAAGGTGAACAAAACCGAAACTTAACCATAAGTAACTGGGAAATCATGATGAGTGTTTACTCCAGTGACCTGTCATCTAGCATGCTGAAACCCAAACCCGTTTTCTTTGTATCACACTACCTTACACGCACCTCAAACAACTGAAACACATGAGCACTACAACTCCCAAGACACACTCAGAAAAAAATTGATTGCCTTCTCTTTCCCTTCCCACACCATATGTTCAATAAGTCAATCTTCAAAAAAGGTCTTAATAAATGCATATGTGCATGTATCCCAACAAACTAAGCTACCACTGTGCCCAATTCCAACAGTAAAGGGAATTGGCAGTTCCAAAGTGATGTGGGAGGATTTCTCCTGGCTTTGCCTTAATTCAGTCATTCCATGTTACCTTGCTCAATAATTATCTGCAACCAATTCAGCATCTCTGTGATATCAGAAACCGCTTAGACAAGAGGAACCAAGTATTTTAATAAAAATGTATCCTAATAATAAGAATATTTCCTAACAATAAAAAAATAGTTTTAGCAGATGAAGGAACAAGGTGAAGAGGCCCGAAGAAAACCCTGTATCAGAAAGACAGTATCTCAAATAGTTATGTGTAAATACCACACATGTGCAGGTAAGAAGACAAGTGAGGACTGAGGGAAAGAACTGAAATGACCGCATGGATTTAAGGATGAAATGTGTGGCATCCACTGTTCTGTGCACTGTTGACTGATGTACAAAGCCTTGGACTTTACCTTATTGAAATAGGAGAAAGTGCCCGGGGACCCATGAAATCCATAGACCCTGCTTTAATGGGTTTGTAAGAGGCTTCCGCTGAGCAGACCATGGCTGAAAGAACCCATTAAATATGCCCTGCTTCACGTCAAACACTCATCAAAGGGAGAGGCCGAAGTTAATGATAGCTCGAGGCCAGATGTGGGAAATTTTGGTCAATCATTCTTTCTGGGGAGTTGTACGGTTGCAAAGATCACCTTTCTTTCGAAGCAACCTCCAGGACACAACCACCTGCCAACATGGATTCAGTTTGAAGCCAACCATTAACTGAGTATTAATTTGTTTATTTTCAGAATTCCAAATGGGAAAAAACGATTTTACAATCATCCACATTGATTGGTAAACAAACGGTTTCCCTTGATTCAATTGATTAATCTTTTCAAAGTTACGACTTGACAATTTGACCAATGACCAACGTCACCTTTAGAGCCCCACAGATATATTGAATAATTGATCAAAAATATGGGTTTATGCTACTAAATTGCATAGTTTGAGGATAGTATATTGAGACCTTAAAAATTCAGTAGTTCATTAATAGGTCAGATGTTCCGGATTATCAGGCAGAAGTGGCAAACCTAACTAGCTAGCTAGCTACCATGGCAAAGGGATAATTAATTGTACAAAATTACAGAAGTTGTTGTTGATAGTGTATTATTTTTATAAATACTTAATTTTGAAATAGTTTGAAAGAAGAACGCTGATTGGAATTAGTTGAAACTGAAGTTACATTGGTGCTTATGATCCTTTAAAGGAGTATAGCGGAACAATGGTCTGCAATCAAAGTGGTTTAAAAGGGCATCTGAGTGACTCTACAAAGTCCCTTCAGTTTGATGGTGAATTTCAAATCAAAACTAACATGAGACGCAAGTCAGATAAAAAGCGATACAGATGCAAAGATTAGGCGATGTTTACAAGAAAATATATTTGTTTCTGATTATCCCTTTGAATATGGTGAGGTCAATGCATAAGAAGTTGAATTTGCATCACACCACCAAAACATCATGTCAAGCTAAGCGGCTTGGCAGCCAGGTAGTAGTCACATATGTCACCACAAAGTCAACATTGACATTCTATATTTAGCATGTTCATCAATAATATCCCAGAATTAGGCATGGAATTTGCAATAAAGCACGTGAATAACACAGCAGACATGTGACAAACAAGACTGTTAAACACAGGGACAAGACTGGTAGACTATGTTAAATCTGATGTAATCCCAAGACAGCGTGTCACCCAGTTGCATGCGGCAATTTGGGGGGATTTGTGGGGCCATTTGCTAGAAGGGGGTGGTGGTCCTATGCAAAGCTTTAAAAAAGTTATGGGATCCCCTGGCAGCCATTGGCCTCTAAGTGTTCAAATACATCACACTGATGCCAGAAGCCAATTGTGTCACCCAGTCAACACCATTGAAATTCTTGAACATGCTGATGACAGCATCCAGTGGCAGGGATGCTTCTCATCAGCAGGAGAACCAGGAAGCTTGTCAGGACTAAGAGGGAAATGAATGCTGCTAAGAACAGGCATATCCTAAAAGGAAAATTGGCTTTAGTCTAAATAGAGAAATGTAATACTGAATATTATATTATAGTATTTGCATAGTGTATAGACGTGTTTTGCTATATGAATTATGAACCTTTATAATACAGTAAAAATTATAATAAAATATGACATCATTAAAACTAAAATATACAAATATGCATGCTTAATATATAACAGATATATATCTGAGAACTTATATATTGTTTATTGTGTTGTAAGGTATAATGCTTGTAAATTTGTGTTTAATATAAATGAAACAAAGTTACTTAACAGTATGTCCTCTGAAGGGGATAAATAAATGAAAAAATACGGAAATATTGGATCTTAGCTAGGTTGGAAATGCACATTTTTGCAGCAGAGTAAGCTCCAGCACAAGGTCACAGCCACACTGCAGTGATTTAACAAAAGAGAGAGAGTGTTCGTGATTGGCCCAGTCTTGACTCGAAGCTGATAGAAAATGTATGCCAAGACCATAAATGATCCCCAATGAACTCATCAATGATCCCCAATGAACTTGTCAAAATGGGAGCAAGGAAGAATGGAAAATAATTATACCGCCCCGCTGTCTTACCTAAAACCTTCCAGGCAGTACTGGCAATTACCGTTATTTTGTGTTTCCGCTGATATTTTTTGCAAACAAGCCTGATTATTCTGTTTAAAAAAAATCTGTAATTCATCAATAATACACTTTTGCAAAAAACTGTGCCTATAGTGAATTGATAGCCCCACTGTTCTGAATATCAATCTGTCCAGGGGCCCATAAAGCTAGACAGGAGCTGAGTAGCCTCTGGCAGGACAGGGCGAAATCTGTCATTTGTTTTGGATTCCACCTGCTCCCTTGTCACGCATTTGACGAAAACACCCTTGAAGTCTGAGGGGGGAAAAAGTGTGTGATTGCAGCTTGGGATAGTAGTTAATGACAGGGGCTGGCAGGTATGCAAATGGGTAGCTGTACCAGACAGCCTCCAGATTACAT
Organism: Hiodon tergisus; assembly: GCA_025775045.1. Classification (NCBI taxonomy): domain Eukaryota; kingdom Metazoa; phylum Chordata; class Actinopteri; order Hiodontiformes; family Hiodontidae; genus Hiodon; species Hiodon tergisus. The sequence goes on along the minus strand of JAOVYW010000093.1, from coordinate 6,112,408 downwards.
TCTCCACATTTGCTATTCATATATTTGCAAGGTGACTCGTTTTAAAGCAGGTGATCAAGAGCCCTCAGCCGCTCAGAAGCGGAGAATAGGGGAAAGATTTGACTGCTCCAAAGCTCTGGCAGAAATCATCAGCTTTGCTAATGCCTAAGACACAGACGCATCCTACAGGTTTGATATGTATTCAATCCATTGTGCCGTCAGACCCCTTAAAAGAATCTCGTATAAAATTTGACTTTTACAAACTGCAGTGGTCTTAAAACAATGTTTGGTGTTGGAATTGTTATATGTCAGGCATAATTCCAAACATTAAAATTACTTGATGAGAACAAACAAATGGATGAATTAATAAATTCTTAAAATGAAATCACTGTAAAAACTCTGCTTACTAAGCTGAGAAATCGGAGACTTGCAAACATCCCCAGCACCGTTGCTTTTGCAAATTGAAAGCAGGCTGGAATTACTGTCTTTTTTTTCAATAAAAATCCCTCAGGTGTGCAGCATACAAATCAGTCATCCTAAAAATAAAAAAAATCCTAACTCAAAACTAGCTTTAACTATAAATATATCTATGTAGAGTAAGTGTGTCCC